>JAVJIF010005066.1:0-150855 GCA_038442645.1 Agave tequilana | reverse complement strand
TTCAAACGTATTTCAAATATTTTCCTTTTTAATGGATTTTGTGGGTGTAATCCGCTGAAAACCCTCACGAGATAATACTCGTCCTCTAGGGTAACCTAGGGTTTAACGGCTTGTTGCACGTGCTAAGTGCAATCGTGATTCCTACGAAAGTGAGTTAGCTAGTTTATTTTTCTTTTCTTTTTGATTTTACTCGAGGACGAACAAAAGATAAGTGTGGGGGTGTGATAGGTAGTAAAAAGTGCATATTTATCATCACATTTCATATTTATTTATATAATCATGCACTATACTAAAATTTTATTATTTATTGCGTGCAGCCTTGAGAAATAAAATAAAGGAATAAAGCCTTAAAAGAAGCCCAAAAGCCCATGTTTAAAGCCCAATGCAAAAGTTGCAATTATCAAATGTCAAAGTGCAATTATTAAGGGGCAATAGTGCAAATACTAAAAGAAGAGGGGAGGATTGACTTCTATTCAACCCTAAATACTTGCAGGATGAGGATAAAAGCCAAAGAAGAGAGTGCTAAGATGACAAATTCGTTGATAAAAGATTTGGATTTAGGGTAACTTGCTTCCCAATTATCCCGAAATCTCAAATAAAGAGTCAGGATACAATTTCCAGAAGGATAAACCCAGATGACGGACCAGAGGATGCCACGCGAGAAAGCGCGTGGCATTTGGCTACAAAAGTGCCACGTTTCGGGCAAATTCTCGTTTCCGCGGCAATCCAGAGGCGGTTGGCGATGCGTTTTCATTGAGGAGTTGTACTGAGACTCTACTTCCTATATCTCCTATAAATACCCCTGTAGAGCAACAGAGAAGGGGCATAAGCGAACTACAGAGCAAAACCTAGGGTTTTTAGGCTAGTTGTAGTTTAGGTTTTATTTTTCTATTTTTGTAATTTTTATTTTTCATAACTGAGAGTAGAGGATGCTTTCATGGAGGAAGGAGTTCATGCTTGTACTGAGTGGTGACATCGGTGTAAGTTAAACTTTTCTTCCATTGTTAATAAAATATATTCAAAGTTTGTTGTTTTTTTGTTTTGTTTTATTTTTTGTCTTCTATTCTTCTTGTTTTATTTTATTGTTTCTCTCTGATGTCTTGCAAACCATGAGATCTGATCCCTTTGAGCTGCTTAGCCGAAGAAGTGCCCTTGATGGCCTATGGTGATGAACAAGCCTTCTCTTGTAGTAGTTTGTCTTTTCTTTTCGTAGTGTAGATCGAGAAGGGGGAAGATCCATACGCCATGCTTGAATGCCTTCAGAGACAGGTAAGTTGTTGCAAACGGATCAAAGGTAAACAGGGCAGAAGAGTAGGTATGTGTTTTAGTTTTTCTTTCTTTATAATTTTAGTTTAGATTACCAACTCCACATCTTTCCAAATTCTTTCCCAACTCATTGTAAATACCACACTTCTCATTGTAAATACCATTGTAAATAACAAAATAAATAAAAAAGAGATAACTTGCTAAACAAGCTTCCATCGCTAATCCCTCCCTGAGGATCACGACCCGCATAGCCATTGCTACAGCGGATTAGAATTGAGCGCCCTGCACTATTGTTTTAAATTCTGAAATTCTATATTTTGTGTGCAGGAAAATCTCAATCATTTTTTCACAAAATTTTCAAGCTTAGAGGCAAGTTCTACATTTAAATTTTGAACTTCAAAACACCCATAGCAATATGAACTAGAGCTACATCTAGTTGAGAATTCATTGTACCTCAAGGGAGTCTTTCCTTTGGACCATTAGGCAATGCTCGTTGGACTTGTCTCTCCTAGATCTCCTCAACTTGTTGATAATCCTTGGTAGCTCGGGAGAAGTCAATATGCTCCAAACTGCAAAAGCCGAATCATAATGATCAAACACATGTAAAAGATCTTCATTAAGAGATGCTCTAAGGTCTTAAGTGCTAATGCATTAGCCTTTCTATGCTTGCTAGCATTTGGTAGAATTCTTGAGTAGTGGGCTTGATAAACTAGATGTCCTAGCTTTTTAAATGACTACTCATCTTGGCCTTCCAAAATCATGTCTAGAAAAATCAAACATATGAGGGCTATCCATGAGTGCAAACTAAATGTGTGCAAAATGAAAATGCAAATGAAGATTAGCAAACAAGATCTCACTCCTAGGTGGTTAAACCTAAATATCAGGAGCGTAAGCTCTGATACCAATTGAAATCACCTAGAGGGGGTGAATAGGTGATAATGCTAATCTAGTGAACTAAATGCGGAATTTAAAAACTAATGCAATTACACAAGATGCAAGCAACAAGTGATGCACACAACCAAGCCAAGCATATAAGTATGAATGATCAATGTAATATGATGCAAGGCACAAAAGTAAAGGAGAGAGATAGAGTAAGAGTCAAGGGATCAAGCGCAAACAATAAGATATGTTTCGAGGTTCGAGCACCCAGCTCTACATCCTGCCTTCACCCAGAAGGATTTCAAGTCCACTAGCTTGTCCACAAAGGACTCCCACAAAGGAACCTCCACCGAGGATTTGGGGCAATAACAATTACAAGGAGTACCCAACTCCTCTCTTTACAAAGAACCTCCTCCTTGAGGTACAACACCAAGCCAACAAACAATCACCTCACAACTTGAGGATTAGCACAAAGCAAACACAAGGATCACCTCACAACTTAAGGGATACAACCCACTTGCACAACCTCCTCAACACAATAAGGGAAAGGCTCAAAGCCAAGCAAATGAAGGGTTTACAACTTGGTGGTCTAACAAACAACCACAAAAATTTCTTTCCCACACAAGGATCCTATAGAATGAGATAGTAGATGTAGCTCAAGTGTGGAGAAAATCAAAGGAATGGAAATCAAAACTCAAAGAAAATCTTTGGGAAAAACTAGAAACCAAGATGAAGAAGTTGAATCAAAATCTTTTCCCAAAAACCCTTTTCTTTGATTTTCCAAACCCTAGCAAAAACACCAAATAGATTGTTCAATTAAACCCCAAAAACTTCTTTTGATTGCTGTGAAAACACTAGAGAAAGCTCAGAAAATTCGTCCAAAAACTCTTAGTGAAAACTGGCCATTAATGGGGTATTTATAGCCCCCAGAAAAATATAGCCGTTGGCAGCAAATCTTGCCAGAAATGAACTACTGGTCGACCGGTCTATCGACGGCCAACGGTCACATTTGACCGCTGGCAGCTACCGGTCGACCGGGCCCAGATACAGAGAGCAACAGCTCTCTGTCCGGTCGACCGATCGGTCGACCGGGGGGAACCCGAGAGCAACCTGCTCTCAGGCGGTCGACCGTGCGGCTCGACCGGCTATGGGTAAGCCAGCGTGCACGTATCCGTGCACGTCGGTCGACCGCTACGATCGACCGGCTCCTGATCCGGTCGGCCGTACGATCGACCGATCTAGCCTGGCAGCAGTAGTTCAGGGACTGATAAACAGGTAATTTTTAATCCTAAAAATTCCCATAAAAATTTCTAAAATTAAACAAAATAGTTTTATCATTTTACATTGAAATATAAACTTGTTTTAAAAATTTCAACACATATTTCAAACAATATGGACCATTTTTGTGTTATAGAAATTTTGTCAAAACCAAAAACCGTATTTTCTAAAACTTGGATTTTTGAATAGAAAATACGTTTTGTCCAAAACTCATCCAAATACAAAAACATGGT
Organism: Agave tequilana; assembly: GCA_038442645.1. Lineage (NCBI taxonomy): Eukaryota > Viridiplantae > Streptophyta > Magnoliopsida > Asparagales > Asparagaceae > Agave > Agave tequilana. The sequence continues at coordinate 147,199 of JAVJIF010005066.1, read as the reverse complement.
ATTAAACAACATTTAGGCATAATACATACGGATATAATCCATTATACATGAAACAATATGAATATCCATGTTTTTGACTTTAATTCCAAAAATACGTTTTGTTAAAACACAAAACCTAAAACACATGAATAGGTATATCAAACTAAGTTTGTCTAAGTAGTTGAAGCATGCATGTATATAGAACAAATCTAGTATACATTAAACTATGTAAACTTGTTTTGAATCTGTCTATTCATGCAAACCAAGATCGGTTAAACCAAAAACCGAAAACTAAAACATGAAACGTGTGTGTTGTGAACTTGAGCATATCATACTATTCTAATCTTTACAATTTGGATCTAAACACAAAACTTAAACTATGGTACCGATGTCTTCTTGTAGAGTGCCGTCTCCAAGCCGACTCGATCCAAACTTCGTGATTCACCGAGCTAGACTCCAATGAGTGCTATATATGATCTTATCGCTCGGGGTCTTGAATCACCATGTGAATAGCTTCCAAATCATCTTGTTGAAGCTAATCACCAACTAATATCTTGATTAATGATCTGAAATTAAAATCACAAGATTATTAGTACACATAAAATGAGTTAATCATCATCAAAACTAGAGTGGAAGGCCTTTGGGCCAACATAAACTTGTTGACATTTACAAAAGACAAGTGACAGATAAGCTGACGACCAGTTCTCACCCATCTCTGAGGGACAAAGAAGCAAATTGGACTCTACTGATTCAGTGAAGTAGACAGTGAGCTCCGGATTGTCTCTAAACAGACCTCAGCAGGTCTAAGATGCTAGCACTTAGCATCACATGAGCCCAAAGGATAGCCTCGCCTGAGAGGCTAAGATCATCTAAACTTCGCCTTGAAGCCATTCACAACTCCGTCAGGAAGCTAACTCATAGCTTCGCCTGAACTGCTCAAGTTAACTCCGCAGAGAGTTAGCTTCGCTTGAAGCCACACGCAACCGCGCAGAAGGATGTTCGGTAGCTTCGCCACAAATGTTATCTAGCTCCGCTGAAGAGCTTTCTTCTGACTTCGCCAGATGCGCCTTCCAGCTCCGCTGTGAGCTCGACGCGGCAGCTCCACTGCGGGTCAGCTATGGTCAACCTTTGACCAATTAAATCTCTAGATGAGATCAAATCTAATCAGGATCAAGATTAAATCCAATCAAGATCAAATCTGAGATCAAATTTGACAGTTGATTGCCATAATCTCTTGACTCTCCTAAAACGAGTAAGAGGATCAAAGGAGATCTTCTAACTATATGGAAAGGATCAAAACAGATCAAGAGGATCAACCGACCTGCTACTTCTAGCTTCGCAGAAGCTGATCCTAGCCTCGCAGCAATGCTACTTTACAGATTTAAACAAATTTGATTCAATCTGTTTCTATATTTCAAGGGACAATTATACCCTTGCTCTCCCTATAAATAACCCACCAGGGGCACAAGGAGAGAGGCGCGTACGAAGACCTCCCACACACGCAAAGACTTCTTCTGGACGACTTCACGGAAGAGACGGCAGACTTCTCAAGAGGAGGCACCGCGCGTACAAACAGAGATCTATTCTCTTGAATTCAGAGACTTTTAGAGAGCTGCTTCTCTAATCAGGGTACTGATACCCTAATATCTCTCTTCTTCTCAAGGAATCTCCGGAACCAGGCGAGAAGGAATTCCTAAGTGAAGGCAGTTTTTGAGAAGTAATGAGAGGGTTCTACCAACCTTCTGTTCTCCGATTCCCCGAACCAGGCGAGAAGGGAATCTCATCGCTCGCATCATCAAAGGCACAAAGTGGTCGCGCGCTGACTAGACTCCTATCGGCACACTTCTCCAGAATCTCTGAGGAGATCTACTTGTAATCTTCTGTATTACTTGTAATTTAGCTCCTCAAACTTTTTTTTTTGTTAGTTTTCCCCTTTGCAAAATCAGTGGAAAACACTTGTCTTGTGACTTTATTTGCTCGAGTTCTTAAAGTACTTGGGGTGTTTTCTCACCCTGTACCCTAAGACCGTCTGATTTGAGATTCACCGACTAAAGACTCGTTATATGGGTGAATTAGAAAGCCTAATAGAACTAAGGAATACTACCGCTAAAATGTGTAAAAAAAGGCATAAAATTAGAATAGAAGAATCTTTAGTTAAAACATTCACGGTCACAAGGTGCATATAATTTAGGGTAAAATAATAGACTAAATGAGAAATACAGTTTTAATCCTCACCTTGACTGATAATAAGTTTTTGAATAGAGACTAAGTTTAGAAATGAATAGTTTGGTATTTCTATGACTTATTAATTACTTGATTTTTGCAAAAATTCTTCGAATATTTTCTCTCTTTTTCAAAATGCATTTTTAAAATACTAACATTTCTTTTTCTTTTTTTATAAATTTTGTGCGTGTGTATTCACTGAAAACTCTCAGGAGACTACAACTCCTCCTCTAAGGGTAACCTAGAGGTTTAAACCTTACTGCACATGCTCAGCGCAGTCACGTGACCTGCGAAAGTGGCTTGTCTTAGATTACTTTTCATGTTTTACTCGAGGACGAGCAAAAGATAGGTGTAGGGCGTGATTGTACACACATATTGTATTATCTATTATTATATTTCTACATTTATCTTGTAATAAACTTAATGTCTAATTTGTGCAGGTGATAATTAATGGAGAATAAGATGTTAATCCCAAATCTAATCCAACTAAATTGGATTTTGGAGGACTTATCATTTAATTGAGGATTAGTGCATATATTCGGAAGATCCCAATACAAACTGCAAATCTAAGTGGATAATATGGGATAATAGAGAAGATAATCCCAAATATATCACATTTAATTCAAATTTACATGAATTTTATTTAGTTGGCTTGAAGAATTAACGGGATATTGTCAAATTTTAGAGATCCAAAAGAGATATTATCAGAAGATCTTTTCTGTTGGGTAAGCGATTTTGTTTATATCTTTAATCTTATCTTCAATCTTATCAAAAGATCTTTCTGTTAGCCAGCGATTTGGTCTCATCCTCAATCGCACTCTCCCCTCCCCATTTCTCCTATAAATACCATCACATGCAGAAGGCAAAAGACAAACTCTAGCAGAGAGTTAAAATTAGACTCTTTGTTTAGGTTTAATTTAAGTTTTATTTTTTTATGTAATTTTTTGTTTTCTTTATAGCTTAGGTTAGAGAAGAGATTCATGAGAGAAGGAGAGGAAGATTTGTATTGAGAGTGACACCGATGTAAAGCTTCTTCTTTTCTTTCATCTTTTTGATTTAATCAAAAGCTTTTTTTTTCCTTCTTTTTGCTTTACTTACCTTCCTTGCTTGATTGTAATCTAAATGAATCCGATAGCCTTGAATTTGTCTTGCCCTTGCAAGAGTCACTGATGGCTTATGGTGATGAACATCCGTTTCTAATAGTTAGTATTTTTTTCTTCCTTTATTTTGCTTGCACTTTCGTTTAATAGATTGATTAGGACTGAGAAAGATCATATATGCCATGCTATGATCGTTTTCAAGCTACAGTAAGTCGTCGATACGGGTCAGAGGTAAATCAAGCTTAAGGAGGTAAGTATTCTTTAGTTTTTCTTTCTCTTTTTTTTTTTTAGTTTAGAAACACTTCTTAAAACCAATTCTTTTCTTCTTTCTTTACTCTTCTTCTTTTAACTTAGTTTCTTTTCTTTTGAAAACACCAACACTTCATCTTCTTCTATTATCTTTTTCATTTAACTCTTAACTTCTTTTCTTTTCTTTAAAAACAAAGAAGAAAACTATTTAACCAAATGAAGTAATTTAGAAAGACTTCCTAAAACTTCTATCGCAGTCCCTCTTTGTGGATCACGACTCGCATAGCCACTACTATAGTAGTAGTATTGAGCAACCTAGCACATTTCATTCTTCAATTCTAAGCTATAGTTTTCTGTGCAGGTTTAACCTCAATCAATTAGGAGTTGACGGTTGATTTGCATTACCACTTCTTGCTCGCGTTCGGCGGTATCACAATGGATGACGACCAGCTGTCATTCGTGGTCCGCCAGGGCCTGTTATTCGCTCAGATGTCATTGTAGTTCGGCTACTCGCTGGATGAGCTGTCCTGGGGAGAGTGTTGATAGCTTGAGTTCACCGGAGGTGTTGACGTCATGGTGATTAGTGCTCGGGCACTATGATTGTTTGAAACCTTTCTGAGAATGTGAAAGGGTATCAGATGGGGAGAACTTAAGAGTATAGACTCAAAGCTATCAATGAAAGTACCAAATGTGATGAGTAATTTCAAGAGGAGTCCATGCACCAATTTGTCAGGAATTAAAGAATAAATTGCAGAGATCAAATCAAAGGACACACAGAGATTTACGTGAAAACTCGAAAGAGAAAAAATCAAGGAGAGAGAGAGAGAGAAAGAGTTCCACTATAATTTGAAGATTTTTTCAATGGTGTTCGTCTGATCTCTAGTGCTAAGGTTTATGGGATTAATTGATCATCCCCTTATTGCAGGAGGGGTATTTACACAGGTGGCTGTCTTTGGATAAGTTTGTGAGATTCTCATCTAACAGAGCATCTTATCTTGTCTTGACTGCTTTTCATAGAGGTGGTTAGAGCCGAACGTCCCCATTTGAATTGAAAGAGAAGTGTCCATATTATCCAGTGGCCTGTGCCTAGCTGTCAATATGGTTAATCTGTTCCTGAGATGTAATCATCGGATTTAAGCGCAGATTGGCTTGGAGGTAAGCGTGCTTATAATCAACTCTATTCTTATTCTTCTAACCTCTTGATTTGTTTGGAGTTTGAATGGGATCGAGTCTCTTTTGGTGAATTTGGATAAAACTATGGGAAAATAGAGGGTAAAATCCTGTTGATAAAGTTTTTTAAATTCTGTTAGAGGTTAGCCAAAAATCGATGCAATCAATGATGCCGAATATAAGAGCGTGTTGGTCGTTTTAAAGTTGGAATGCACAGGAGGAACCAAGGCTAGTCGACTAATGATTGGATACAAAGAGTTGGCAAATCGGTTTCACTACAGACTAGTCGACTAATACATGTATTAGTTGACTAGTAGAAGTTATTAGTCGACTTATATTGTTGCATAGTCTATTTTCAAATGTGATTTTGAATTTGTTTTGACCGAATTAGGTGTTTTTGGTTTTCTTTTTTTCGTGGTTTCCCAACAAAAGCCACATGTCGCGTCGTTAATATGTGGCTGGATGGACACGCGTCAAGATCTCAAGGAGGTCGAAAACCGACCACTACACTAACAAATTATTCCTCCACTCAGTTACCAATTTTGTTTTTTTTTCCTTTCAAAATTTTCTTTTTTGGAGTTTGTTGACAAGTAAGAGGAGAGTATTTATAATGTTTAGCAAGATTAAACATAGGATTCTCTCAGGCTCAGGGATAATCATTGTACCCACGAGACACTGAAAGTAAAATAAGATTTGACACCATTACTTTATAGTATCAGATTAAGAGATTGAAAGATTCCAAGCAATAACGCGGAGTCATTGTCAATTATTCAAAATTTTATGTTGCAGAATCAGGAAAATAATGTTGAATTTGTTATAATTTGACAATAGTTGTGTTGGTTGATCTATTCCAAGTGATTTGAGCCAATTCTGATTAGAGACCACCGATTTTATCTCGCCGTCGAAATTGAAAGATCGGGCACTGGTAAGGTGAACGATGGGATGATCATATTCCGAGCGAGGTGGAGGAAGAAGATGACCCATCTCGAGGAGATGGGTGTAGAGGATGAAGAACAGAATTCACTTCAGATCTTTTCATCTTATATAACTCAAATCGATCACCGAGAGAATGAAAGCAGTCTGGAAACAAGCCGACATGAAAGGAGGAGCTCAAAAATCTTAATAGTTCATTCTGAGTTGATTTTAATAAAAAGTAAGATGTTTAAGGGAGAAATATTGGATTTTGAAGGAGTCGTGCTTCGTACCACCACCAGCTCCGAGCAAAGTGCATGCCTTGGGGCTGCATGCTTTTTCTCTAGGAATGTTGATTGTTGAATCACCAATCTCCTTCAAGACTCCTTGAAAAATGCGAACCTAAAGGTTTGAAGCCTTTTTGTAAAGCCAAAATCTCAATTCATAGATCAAATCTCATCGCCAAATTACATAAACCTATGATAAAAAACAATAAGATCACAACTTGATAGATCAAAATTTTATCATCAATATATATTTACAGCTATAAACGTAAAGATCATGATATGCATGAACTATATTGAGACAATATGCGTTTGCGTTTGTTACTTTCTGTGACGGAGACTCAAAGTTGCAATTTTCACAATTCTATAAATCTAGTTCTTGGGTTGGGAATTATCAATCTCAAGATTCATAAATAAAAATTGAATCTTTACTTATCGGAAACATGTAAACATAGATTTATATATTAAAACTGATTTTTATTATTTTTTATTCTATAATTAAACTTAAAGATGCTTAGAATGTATAGCTCAAATTTGATGAGAAACTAAAATGAAAACTTAGATCCTACACCGCTCTCCTTCAATTACATGTCCTCGATCTCAATAGCCTCACCCAAGCACTTTGAGAACTGAATTTTTCTTTGCTCACCGTGTTTTTCGTCACAGCGGTCATCGCGCCCCATATGGACCGTTGATTTCTGTGGGCCTCTAGGTGGGGCCCAGTGGCCCCACCCGGCTGAATGACTCCCAGGACCTGGTGACCGCTGTGAACGAGAGACACGGTGAGCAAAATGGCGCTATGGGAACTTGAGTACTAACTCGTTGGTTGATGACATTCCTCTTAATATGGTAGACTTAGAAAAGACGAAAAGTCCACGAAAGAACTTTGAGTGTGGAAATGATGGCTGACGCGTTATTCTTTCTTCTAAGGTTGACCACTTGTTTGGTTTTGAGGTTAAATTTTTTAAATTATAGTTTTCTGGAGTCAGTCTTTTAACTCCACATAACTAACATAATATTCATTTAGCTATTATCCATAGTCTATTAAATCAGAGTTATATCCGAAAGTTTGTCTTAAGTGTAAGTTTGGAAAATCTATGTGACGCCCCGATCCGGCGGGTACGGGAACGCCACTGCGATGTATATACGCAGGTCGGAAATACCCTCACGTATATACGCTAAGCTTCAGTACAGCAGCAAGAATCAGAGGCGGAAGCACAGTGGTATCATACATTCCAACAGAATAGCGCAAGTACATGGTTATCATAAAGAATAATACGACATGACATGAATGTTACATCACCAGAAAATACAAAAGTATATACTACATGAAGAGATATACAAACACAACGAGGTGCTCACGAGTAGCAAGAGGGCCTCGGGAGCCAAAGAGGAGAGGTACTGGAAGGAAGAGCCATGACGATGACTCTGACCACCACGGGAGGATCCGCTGCGCACTCTGATCAGTTCCAACCAAGCCACCAAGGTCCAGACTCTAGGATTTGGACATGAGAATCCAGGGTTGTTAGCAACCCCAGCGAGTACATATAATAAAGCCAGATGGCGTGCATAACAGATACATGTGTACAGGAAATGTGTATCGTGAATATAAGCATGTATGAACATGAAATGAGACAGTAAATAAAGTAACAACAAGAAAATCAGTTATATAAGCCCACATTACCGATCTGTGAGGTTAGTACGTCGAAAGAATAATCCAAATAAGGAAACCCTCATATATATACCCTGTACATCACGTCACTGTAATCTGAGTTTATATAATCTGACTTTACCTTCACAATAATAATGAAACAGTATGGAAGCAATCGAGTAATCTCACAAGGTAGCACACGTATAAGTGATGAGCAGTATAGGTCAAGAGTATAGCTAGTCCTATATCAGGAGCATGTTATTATTAATATTAAGACTCATCTGATTTGTATACATCGGTATGTGTCCCATCCCACATACCTCAGCATACAGACCGAGGAGTAAGTTATTGGAAACTGATGGAGATCGACGAACCATGCTTAGAATGGGTCCCGTACATGCCCGGGACAACGGTCAAGGAGTATCCGGTGCTGAGCTAGAACGTACCGCTAGGTACCAGGACTTATTGTACGCCCGAAAGGAATAGGATGTCACCGCTCCCACAGGAATAGGCCCAGGGGCTTATGGTACAATCGGCAGGCAAGGGAGTAGGGGTGCCAGTACACCCCACGGAAACGCCTGGTGGCCTCCAGGTCGAATCCAAGTACATGGCCGCGCGACACTATAAGACAATCATAAACATGGAGACTATATCGATACTCATCAGTTTCCCCCATCCCGGTGTAAGTTGTCTAATTATTATAATTTATCCAGTGATAATGTCCACAGCGTATTCATAGTAATCTTACATTCATGGTTATCCTATTATGGGGATCAACAGGAGTATAGCATCAGGAGTAGTGTCAGGAGCCTCCCTATTTCAGGGGTTCAAGAATACAGGAGTACAGGAGTTCAGGAGTACCAAATATCTGATAATAATATAATAGTCATGCCAAGTCCCCGTAAAAGTGATAGTCATGAATATGTCATATAGTACAGGTATCAGGGGTGGTAATGTCCGGTCAAGAGTCACGATGTCAGGTCCAGATATTTGTACCACATGAAAGCATATCATATACCGTGTGTTAGGTGGCAGGTGTCAAATATGACATATCGAGTACCAGGTCTATATATCGAGTGCCGATGTAAATACCAAGTGTCGAAGTCATAAATAACATATCAAGTGCAATATGCCAAGTGTCGGTGTAAATACTGAGTACCGGTGTAAATACCGAGTACCGGTGTCAGATGTCACAGGTCAAGTACAGCATGACAAATATCGGTGTCAAATATAGCATGACAATTATTAGTGTCAAATATAGCATGACAAATACCGGTGTCAAATATAGCATGGCAAATACCGGTGTCAAATATAGCATGGCAAATACCGGGTCAAATATAGCATGGCAAATACCGGAATTAAATATATCATGACAATTATGTACTAAAAATTACTATAGCAAGTATTAGGCATTTTAAAATATCCACATGTCAATATCATGTTATAAATACAAGGGTAATTATATTTAATTTAATAATAAGCACTCGCCTGAAACCGGGGTGAAATACCAGTTAAAAATCCAGAAATCGGCGAACCGTACGAGCAAGTCACTAACCCAAAGTTAATATATTAAAATATATATATATATATATAATATAATATATATATATATATATATTATATGAATATTAGAGAGGGAATGAGAGAGGAGAGAGAGGAGAGAGAAAGTTGTAGGAAGGAGAGAGAGAGAGAAAGAGAGAGAGTGAAAATATGGTGTATTTAGAAATGAATTAGGATTTAAAGGAGAGGGGTATTAGGTGTAAATATAGAGAGGTAGTTTTGAGGGAATGGTGGGGGGTATTTTAGGAAAGAGAGAAAGTGTGTTTTATTTAGGGAAGAAAGAGAAAGAAATGAAAAGAAAGAAGGAAAGAAAGAAAAGAAGAAAGAAGGAAAGAAAGGAAAAGGAGGGGGGAGTGGGGGTGGCCGGCTGCCGGCGGTGACCGGCCGGCCTGGCGGCGGCGGCGCCGCCGGGGAGGCCGCGCGCGCGCCCGTGGAGAAGAGGAGGGGGTAGTGTGGTGGGGTTGTTGTTGTGGTTGTTGTTGTTGTTGTTGGAGTGGTGGTTGGTGGTGGTGGTGATTGTGGTGGAGATTGGAGGTGGTGGGGAGTTAGAGGAGGAGGAGGAGATGATGTTGGGTTGGTTGGAGTGGAGAATTTGGTGGAGGGGATGGTGAATTTTGGAGAAGAAAGAATGGTGATGGAGGTGGGTTTTGGTGAAATTGGTGGTGGTGGGAGGTTGTTAGTGGTGGAAGGAGATGGTGGTGTGAAGAGTTGTTGCTGGGGAGTTGATTGGGTGGCCTAGGAGTGGCCGGAGGCGGTGGTGGTGAAGGTGGAGGCGGCGGCCATGGGTGAAGCGTGAGTGGGTTGTTTGAAGAAGGAAGATGAAGTTGATTTCTTTTGGATTTTTAGTTGAAAATGAATGGTGTTGTGGTTTAATAGGTGATGAGGGAGGAATGAATTGATGGTTAGGAGGGGGTGATAGGGCTGCGCAGCCCTATGGCTGTCGGACGGCAGCGGGCGGCTAGGCGATGGTTAAGCCGTTGATTATGGGGGGAGATATCAAGGTGAAAGAAAAGAAAAAGAAAGAAAAGAAAGAAAATTGAAAAAAATAAGGAAAAAGGAAATAAAATGTTTAAAAATTTATTATTATCTATTTTATTTGTTATAATTTCTGGTAGTATAAAGTAGGAGAGTAGAGGAGGGAAAAGCAAGAAAAGAAATCGCGGGTAAAAATATTATTATTTAAATAAGACGAAAATTTGACTGTTTCAGAAACGTACCGAAAAATTCTCAAAAATAGAAAATATTATTCTAAGATACACAGTGAAATCAGATTTGAGAAATTCGATATACTTTTCAAATTAAAAATTCTAAAATCTTCCGGCGATACTGGCCGACACCAGAATCGGTCAAATTTTGATAAATTTAGAAAAATCCTAAAAAAATGTATTTAGATAGAAAATAAAATTCTAAGAAGTACCATGAAAGCCATTTATGAAAATTCAAACCCATTTGAAAACTGAAAATTTGGGAATCGGTCAGCGATGCCGACCGACACGGTTTTGGAGATTTTGCAGAAAAATTTCGAAAAATTTCAGAAAATAATGAAAAATCTAAAATATTAGAAAATTGTCTCTGAAACTGAAATCGGTCAAATCGGATTAGTAGAAAGTCAAATCGGGCTACTGGCTGGTATCAAGTTCCGGTCCAGGTCAGGGCTTACTCTAGATCTGAGAATCCAGATCCGATACTCAAAATATAAGTAATCACAACTTAAAAATACATACAGGAAGAAAGTTGAGCAATATGGTCGAAAAAATTTTGGGACTCGTATCTGGGTACGTATCCCGGGTACGGGGTGCTACAATCTAGTAAGAATGGATGTTTTTTAATTCCAAAATTTATTTGGCTAATAAAACTATAATTAGAAATTTCTAACTACAACTTAACTTTAGTTTAGAAAACTTGCGAGCAAAAAAAACAGACCTTGAATATTCAAATAAATTTATTTGATCAATTTTCATGCTAACTCTAAAACTTAAGGGCATTTTTATTTAAAGAAATCCTTTTTTGAATTTTAATTCAAAAAAGAGACCTCCCAAAAAATAATTTGAAAAGAAACCTCTTTTCAATGTAGGCGCCACAAAGGTCGGAGTTGTAACCGCTCGCCTCAGTGGATTTTTTGTAATTTTTAGAAGTGTTTTTTAAGTTTTAGGTTCTGGGTGGCCAATCCAAACTTATTTCTTCTTAAATCCAAAACTTATTTCTCCTTAAATTTATTCCAGCAAGAAATACAAAAATCAGATCATCAACTAAGAGATTCAAACCCTTGAACCCATTGACTCAGCACTTTCAAATGCACACATGCCTTGATCAATCGGCCAAAGTGACTTCATGTCTTGTATTTTGCATATTATATTTATAAATAAAATTGATTGAATTATGAGATCTAATTCTTCAAAAATTAAGTTCTCAGTTGTCAACCCATGACTTAAAAAACACCAAAAAGAAGGAAGAAAAAATTCACATTAAGCTGCTCCCTTACATGGTCCTTATGTGGTGAAGAATGAAATCACCTAGAGGGGGTGAATAGGTGACTAGCTAATTAAATGATGAATTAATGCGGAATTAAAACTATTATGCAAACTAATAATTATTATGTACAACACACCAAGTATAACCTAAGAGTGTAGCCGGATTCCCCGTGAAGGTCTCTGAACTAACTCCTCAAGATTCCTCTAGATAAGAGTTGAGGTGCCGCGATGGCTCTCTTGATTGATACCAGTGTGAGCAAACAATCCCAAACATGTATCAATATAAGCACAAATATATCAAACAAGTAATGGATATGAGCAATAAGCATAAGTAAGATATAAACACAAGTGAGGGATAGAGAGAGCAATCACAAACACGGGAGATTTGTTTCGAGGTTCAAGCACCCTTGCTCTACGTCCCCGCCTTCAACACTATGAAGGATTCCATTATAAACCGATCCCACCGGATCACTCGATGCCGCAACAGCTACTTCACACTAGAACTCCTTTGGACTCTCTAGTCCCTCTCTTGTTCTCGCAAGAACAACACACGCAAGCACACTAGCTTGCCGAGGCCGCACCTCTACATCGAGCTCTCACTAGAACTCGAAACACCGCGAACCCGCAAGTCCGCCTCCTCAAATACAAGAATATCACACTTGGTGATCTAAATACTTTGATCACCTAAAACCACTCTCACAACAACTCTCCTATAGGATAGATGTAGCAATGGAAAGCTCAAGTGTATGTGAGAAAAACTTGGATTGATTTGGTGGTGAAAAACTCAAGAAATTACTTTTGAAAACTCTTGATAAACTCTCCTTTTGATTTGGAAATATTGGCTCTAAAACATGTGGATAAAACCACTAATATAGGTAAGAAAAATTAGCCCAAAAGCTCTCTTGAAATCTTATGTAAAACAGCCCAAGGAAGCCTCAATTTATAGGCTTCAAAAATCTGCCCGTTGGAAGCCAACTCAGCAGTTCTGACTGCTGATGGTTATAACACCCTGCTCCCGGAATACATACTTAGTTGCGTATTCGTATTTTCTGATCGTACTTTTGATTTACTTCCTGTATTTGTTTATATTATGAATTATTTATATGATCGTTTTGCCTTGGATCTGGATTCGTGAACTCGGAGTCAGCCCTAGTCTGAACCGGGAACCTGATCCTAGTGAATTGCTCGATTTGGTCTTTTCGCTATTCCAATTTGACCGATTTCAGTTTTAAACATCATTTTCTAATATTCTAGATTTTTTATGATTTTCTGAAATTTTCCTGAATTAAGTTGTAAATCTTCAAAACCGGTGTCGACCAGTGCCGCTGACCGATTCCCGGATTTTTAATTTACAAACGGATTGGAATTACTAGAAGTGTCTTTTTACATTATTTCTTAAAATCACATTTCCTATTTAAATACTTTTTTGAGGATTTTATGAATTTATGAAAATTCCACCGGATTGGGTGTCGGCCAGTATCGCTGGCTGATTCCAGGATTTTTAGTTTACAATCGGAATTGAATTTTTGAATTCCGCTTTCACTTTACTTCTTAAAATCATATTTTATTCTTTAATACATTTTCTGAGATTTTTCAGATTTTATCAAAATCCGGCCAACCCGGTGTAGACCGATATTGACGGATGACTTTATGATTTTTATTTTGAAAATGAGATCAAATTTTGAAAACCAATTTCATCAAAAATCTTTATATAATATTTATTATTTTTGAGAATTTTTGGAAGCTTTCCAAGCTACTTTATTTTTTAGACTTTTCCGGAGTTTTCGGTGTTTTCCCAGATACCGGACTTTTATCCAGATATTCCACTTTTCTCTTTTTCTCATTTTCTCTCTCCTTTTTCAGACGCGAGTCTCACCAGACTCAGATCTAATTTTTAATGCGAAGATTCGCACCCATTCTGCATTAAATGCACTTCAGATCAACTCCCATCAAGTCATTATGACTTTCTCTCTCCTCTGTTAAACGCAACACTCGCGTTTTTATCCTGGACGCGAATCCCATCTCCGCGTCTGGCTCTCTTTTGCCAGACGCGGATTTGTTGAAAAAAACGCAGCCTTTTTATGAAGGAGACACAAGTCTCTTTTATAAGGTTTGGAATGGCATTGTTGTAATAATCTTTCCCCCCTTATATAAATACCGCCACTCCTTCTCTCTCTTTCATTATTTCTTTTCCTTCTTCTTCCTTTCTTTCGTTTCCAGCAAGCCAACAGCACCCCTTGCCCTTCATTTGGCCGGCCACTCCCCCTCCATTCTCCACCACTCTCCCCTCCATTTCCACCACCAATTCCTCCACCTCTTTCTCCTCCATCTCCTCCTCCATTCCAACAACAACAACAACACCACCTCCACCATCTTCTTCTTCCTCTTCTTTTCCATCAAATAACCCATTTCCACCACCACCTTCTCCACCATCTCCACCATCATATACACCACCTTAGCCACCACCAACTGCGCCATCTTTCTCTCATCGTCGTGCTCTTTCCGATGAGCTATTGCTTCGCTCTCCGAAACTCCTTTTGCAAAACTTCAAAAATCTAAATGAACTATACTTGCACCCCACTTGATGGTTTGGATTTGGAGCCTTGGCCGCCTTCTCGGCCAACTCCGGCCAACTCCGGCCGCCGCCGGTGACCGCCGGCCATCGCCGGCTACCACCCCCTTTCCTTCTCTTCTTTCCTTTCCTTTCTTTCTTTCCTTCTTTCTTCATTTTCCTTCTTTCTTTTCTCTTTTCTTTTTTTCTTTTTCCTTTGCTTTCCTTTTTCCTTCATTCTCTGTTTTTCCCTCATCCTTGCGTCTTCCCCTCTTCCAAAAAAACCTTCGTCTGACTCTTTCCCTGCGTCCCACTCTCCCTCTTTCCCTGTCTTTCTCTTTCTCTCTGTTGATTGCTGATGCGGATCTCACCCCCGCGTCCAAATAATTCCTTAACGCGGCCTTCACGTTCTTGACATTTGTATAACGCACCCTTCGCGTTTCTGTATCGACGCAACGCGGAGCTCATGCCCGCGTCTGTGTCCTTCTCGTGTCAACACGACGCGGAGCTCATGCCCGCGCCCGTGTTCTTCTCGTGTTAACGCGACGCGGAACCCAGGACCGCGTCGCGTTCTCCTCGTGTCCTTGCTTAAACGCGGGTCTCGAGCCCTGCGTTTGTGGCCTCTGCGCGACGCAACTCCCGCGTCTGCGACCCTCGCGTCTCACTCTCAAACCCGCGTCCTCCTGTACACACACACACACTCTCTCTCTCTCCATGTACTTCTCTCTCTGGTTCTCTCTTTCTCTCTCCTTTCTCTCATTCTCTTTCTCTCTCTTGATTTCCCCTCTCTCTATCATTTTCTCTCTAACGCGTTGACGCGTTGGTTTCCTGGATTCCGGTGATCGGGGATTTCACTATGTATTCTAAAGACTTAGGCGAGTGTTCTCGCTTTCCTCTTGGCTTTCCATTTCATCTGATCGACTTGTATTATTCACGATTTATGCTGTTTGGAACTAACACTTTCTTTGATTGTGTTCAACTATTATTCTATCACTTGACAAAGTACATGCTTGATATGTTAACACTTGACATGCTTTTACTTGATACTTACCATCTACATGCTAATACCTGGCACTGTCTATATCACTTGTCAACTGTTGTGTCATCACCTGACACCCGACTTGCTACTTGACACTTGCTTCTTATTATGGCATGACTTATCACCTGCCCCCTGATATATTAAAACTTGACCTGTGATTATCATATTTACGGGAATACTATACTTGTTATCCTGCATTACATGCAGTGACTTGAATCTTGTACTTGTTATCATGTATTATATATATACAGTGACCTGGATTTACAGTACTCATGTACTCTTGAACTCCTGATTATGTCTTGTACCTGCTATTCCCGTAAATTGATTATTACATAACAAATCATAAAAAGGAACAACTTGCATCGGGTCGGGGGAAACTTGCGGCTATCAATATATGTTCGTGTTTACAGTGGTACTAGGCATGTTGTTAACTAAAACTTCCAGTCTGACCTGTGGGCCTCCAGGCGACCGAGGGGAGTGCTGGCTCCCTCCTTCCTGGTACCATCTTGATAAGGGCATTCTATAAGACCCTCCGATCGCCTTGCGGCAGGTTCCGTCCACCAAGCAACGGAACAATCCTAGGCCGTGGTCCCGGGTATGTACGGGACCCACTGTAAATATTGTTCGTTGATACCCCCGTTAGTTTCCAATAACAATCTTGCTTACTCAGATGTGGATATATGTGTGCTGGGACGCTAGTTCACATATCTAGACATCAGGGTAAGACGAGTAATAATAATAATAAAAGATGCCAGCTATGAATTTGCAGTATGCCTTGCCATGTTTGCTTGTATCAGATTTTACTTCGGATTTCCGGTTTTATGATTATTATAATATACCTGTTCATATCCTGCTTTCTACTTGTATTCTATTCCACATGTCCCCTGCTCTTATCTTATCATATTATGAATCTTTCCTACTTGATATCATATACTGTATATCTACTTGCTCCTACATGCTTGTGCCTACGGCACGGTTTTCATGTTTATGATCCAGATTTATCGGTACACTTGTATTTACCTATGCTCGCCACTGGCTTTCGCATCACCACTCGCCGGGGAGTCTGACTCCTCTGGATCCTCATGTCCGGGTTTTGGAGCTGGAGCGTGCGGAATCTCCCAGTTGTTGATCAGAGTGGCGCAGCGGTAGCATGGACCTCCAGTAGACCGCCCAGAGCCCCATCCTTCCAGGCCCTCCTGCTCGGCTCTAGAGTTCTTCTGCTATGACTCTGAGCCATCTTTTGTACTGTCCATACTTGTACATCTTCTTGTATTCTCGCAATTGCGCCACATTGGTGATGTAATATTCTTGTAATATTTATCACATCTGGTGATAACTTTGTAACTGTACTCATGTGTTGGAATGTATAATGCACAACTTGCTTCCGCACTCTGATTCTTGCCTGTACTGATGCTTAGCGTATATACGTGAGGGTATTTCTGACCTGCGTATATACGTCGCAGTAACGTCTCCGGACCCGCCGGATCGGGGCGTTACAATGGTCGACCGCCCGGTCGACTGCCAAGGGTCGGATTTCCGACCGTTGGGAAGGTCGGTCGACCGACCTGTCGACCGCCAACTGGGTAATGGCCTAGCGGTCGACCGGGCCATTTCCAGAGAGCAGACACTCTCTGGCGGTCGACCGTGCGGTCGACTGCCCAACCTGTGCACGTCTGTGCACATCGGTCGATCGGAGCGGTCGACCGTCCGGTCGACCGACAGAGGGTCAGTCCAGGCAATTATGGGAATTAAAAACTTGACTTTTGACTTTAATAAAATCCCATAAATTCTCTAAAAATCTACAAAAATAAGTTCAGTATTATACTTTGATATACAAACATGTTTGAGTAAAAATCAAAACATATTACAAACATTTTGAACTATTTTTGTGTTATGAAAATTTTGGTTTAAAACAAAAACCGTATTTTTTCAAATTAATTTTTTCAAAACTTCTCCAAATATAAAAACATGATATTCTAAACACTTTTAAAGCTTAGTGTGTATGGATATGATTCACTATACATATATGATAAAATATCTATGTTTTGACAATAAGCACTAAAATGGTTTTGGTTAAAACACATGTATATATGAAACTCCAAAAACCAAAATAGTATTTTCTAAAACAAAAACTTCTTATATGAAAACACATATAAATTTTGTGTGTGAGTGTAAATGTACTTGAGCAATCCACCAACTAATCTATCCTTTACATTTTATCTAAAAACAAAATCTTACTAAAAATAAACCTAGACACAAGTCTTCTCTTGAAAATCTTCTCTTGAAAATCTTCTCATCTTCTTGACTTGGTCCAAACCTTGATCCATTGAGTTAGACTCCTCTTGAGTACTTGATGTGATCTTGATGCACAAGCTCTTGAATCAACACGTGCTAGCTCCAAAACTTGACTTAAAATTCTTTGATGAAGTTAAACACCTACTAAGATCTTGATCACAAATCTAAAACTGATTAAACACAAGATCATTAGTACTATAACTACATGAGTTAATCATCATCAAAACTAGAGTGATGGGCCTTTGGACCAACAATCTCTCCCTTTTTGATGATGACAAAACTCATGGAGTTATATATGCATGGATTAAAGTTAAGCTTCATAGAAGCTCCCCCTTAACTCATGCATAACAATTAAACAATAAGATATTCAATGAAGTACATGAAACTAAACAAATATATATGCATCAACAAGGTGAGAGAAACATACATAAATCAAAAAATTCTTTTCCAAAAACCTTCTCCCCCTTTTTGTTTAAACTTTCAAAATCACTCTCCCATTTTGTAAAACATAAGATGCAAAAACTTGATATATGTAAAAACTCAAATATGCATATATAAACTCAAAATCTTTCTTCCCCTTTTGTCAATCATCAACAAAAGGGTAAAAAACAAACCAACAATAAGGATGTATATGCGATATACATTCATGAAGAGGAAGACGCTAAGTTAGCTTCCCTGCATACATGCATTATATGAAAAAGGGATGACAAGCCCTAACTCACATAACGCATAATATATAATGCATAAGTGGGGATGTTAAGTCCCCCCACACATGTATCACATAAAGAAGAGATGTCAACCTCCTCAATATAAGATACACTCAATATGAATCTATATATAGAAGAGATGTTAAGCTCCCCTTGCATATAGGCAATACATATCAAAATATTTTTAAACACAAATTTTTATAATACTTAAACAATTTTGAGATACAATTTGTACATAAACAAAATTTTAAGATACCAATTGTAAATAAACAATACAAACTTTGAATTTTTCTTAAATCAACAAATCAATTTGAGATATCACAAAATTTTGATACCATATGAAATAGGAAATTTTGATACCAAATGAAATTGAAACATTTGTAAATTGTGATACCAATGAAAGAAAATATTTTATATTTTGATATCAATTGAAATTTATGGTAAATTTTGATACCAAATAGGTAAGACACATTGATACCAATTGAAATTTAAACCCAATAGAAATCGAAACATATTGATACCAAATGAAGTATATTGTAAATTTTGATATCAAATAAATGGTATAATATGAAGTATATTTTGATACCAAATTAAATACCAATTGAAAATAATGCATAAACTTATTAAAATACCAATTGAGATACCAATTGAAATTAAGATACAAGACAAGTTTAGCATAAACATAATTTATGCTTTAAATAAGTAAGACTATAATAAATCAAGCACAATCAAATCATATATATGTATAAAAATGAAAATACCAATAGAAATTAATATTTTTTGAAAATTTGAAGCATACATATATAAGAAAACATATGAGCATACAAAATAAATATCAATTGTGATACCAATTGAAAACACAATGAAGATCAAGTGTATAGCTCATAAATAACTACCCTATTCATGCACATGATAAAAGATTTTCAATAAAGCATATAAGCATGGTCGCCCATCCATCCGCCCTTAAAGGGGTTGGTAAGGGTTTTTAAAAATAAGAGTTTGAAAAGTATTTTGTAAAATATGAAAACTCTACCAATTGAAGAATAAATAACTAGTTTAAAGTAATTTTTGAAAAACTAGTTAAAGATCCTTCAACCATGTAAACAAATCATATGTATTTCATTAGTCATACTAAATACAAAATTCGACACTCAAAATCTATAAAACTCAAAAATTCTCATGAAAACAATGTCATGAGTAAACAAATAAAATGTGAGTGCACAAGAATCATGTAACTAGCATTTTCATGAAAATAGTTAATGTGGCAACAAACATGAATATCTTTTTATCAAACAAATATGAAAATCATAAACATTTATTTTTCATTTTAAAATAAACCTCAAGGTATATGTATGATTTATCAAAACTAACAATATACATACATATCCCAAATATAAAAAGAGTCCATAATAGTATTTGCATGAAGGCAAGTGACTCAAGGGTATACATGTATATTTATTATTTTGAACAAAAATTACATATACATGAAGAAAAATAAAAAATAGGTAAAACAAGTATAAATGAGGGAATCATCAAAACTAAGTTATACATGTACATGTAATAGGTACAAATGAGTAATAAAGTACAAACATATAAGAATCAGTTGTTGCCCACTACTTGTACAAGTATATACACAAGTTTTGACAAAAACTACATCTAAACAAGTATTTACCACATGAAGCACAAAAAAATGAACATGCTAAAAATTATTAATGTAAAAGCATGTAAACTAAATGGAGTTTAGAGATAGTTACCAAAACACATGAACTACACTCCAAGTCTCCAAAATATGGTGGTCTTCCCATCAAACTTCCTTGATAGCGATGCATCAATTTGTAGTGTCCATCAAGCCCATGCATCCACCACTAAGGCACCAACTTTCTCACGTCATGTGAGAACCCACACCTATATCAAACACAAGAGGTGGGGATTTTGGTACCCATTTTCTTTTGAGTCCACGGGGGTTAGTCTTATTTGGAACCCAAACATTCTTATTAGCAAAATTTAAAGAATTAATTCTATCATAACAAAATTTTGTCAAATGGCCTTTGCGGCCGCAATGTGTACACTTATACACTCTAGTACGCACATGCGAATTAGTGTGATCATAACGTGCAACGTGTGCCTATGCATGTTGTGGATAATGTGCATGAACATGTGGAGCTTGTTTCTTTTGAAATAAGGTTTCCAATCTTTTATGGTTAAATGCACAATTGCTCAAAGTTGAGCTCAAACAATCTATTCTATTTTTCAAAAATTTAATCTCATTTGATCAATAGTGGCATGTAGAGCATGGTGAGAATGAGAATCATTATTCTTTTTCGTTTTAGAAACATTTTCTTTTTCTTTTGAAATAACTTTTCTTTTTAAAGAGTTATTTCTTCCAAAGCAATTTCCTTTTCCTTTTCTACCAAAATAATCTTATTTTTCAAAGAGGTATTTCCTTCACAAAGATCATTTAATTTAGAAGACAAGGAAATATTCTCATTTTTCAAAAATTGTTTTCTTTTGAAATGCATTCTAATTTATTTTGAAAAGAATCTTTTTCTTTTAATAATGAATCAAATTTATTTTTCATTTTCTTATTATCCTTTTTAAGCAATTCATATTTTTCAAGAAGTTGTTGACAAAATGATTCAAGCTCATCATAAGACATATCAACATCCTCTTCTAGCTCGGATTCAGTATTTACCTCAAGGGAGTTATCCCCTTGAACCATGTAGCACAAGTTGGAAGCTTCACTTCCATCATCTGAGTCGCTCCCCGCATAGTATTGCTTTTGTTCGCCAAGGAGACTATAGCGTTCCAAACTATAAAAGCCGAATCAAGATTAGCAACCCTAGATCAATATTCATCATTTAGGGTAGACTTTAATGCATGGATGGCTTTTGAGTTAGCCTCAAGATACTTGCTATTACTAAAGTATGAATTTTAATGGTAGAAAGATAAACATGAATACCTAGGCCTTTGAGGTACAAGGACATCTTAACTTTCCAAGTTTGAACGTTAAGAATATCAAAAGTGAGAGATGACATGAAGTTCATGTGTGTGTAAACAAAATATTGTGATTAGCTATAAATGACGATCTTTAACTCAAGGTGGTAAGACCCAAATCAAGAGCACCAAGCTCTGATACCAATTGAAATCATCTAGGGGGTGAATAGGTGACTAGCTAATCTAATGATGAATTAATGCGGAATTAAAACTATTTATGCAGACTAATAATTATTATGCACAACGCACCACGTATAACCTAAGAGTGTAGCCGGATTCCCCGTGAAGGCTCTGGACTAACTCCTCAAGATTCCTCTAGATAAGAGTTGAGGTGCCGCTATGGCTCTCTTGGTTGAATACAAGTGTAAGCAAACAATCCCAAGCATGTATCAATATAAGCACAAATATATCAAGCAAGTAATGGATATGAGCAATAAGCATAAGCAAGATATAAAAACAAGTGAGAGATAGAGAGAGCAATCGCAAACACGAGAGATTTGTTTCGAGGTTCGAGCGCCCTTACTCTACGTCCCTGCCTTCAACACTATGAAGGATTTTCACTATAAACCGATCTCACCGGATCACTCGGTGTCGCAACACCTACAAGCGAGTTCAGACTAGAACTCTTTTGGACTCTCTAGCCCCTCTTGTTCCCGCAAGAACAATACACACAAGCACACTAGCTTGTCGAGGCCGCGTCTCTACACCAAGCTCTCACTAGAATTCGAAACACCGCAAACCTGCAAGTCCGCCTCCTCAAATACAAGAATAGAACACTTGGTGATCTAAATACTTTGATCACCTAAAACCACTCTCACAACAACTCTCCTATAGGATAGATGTAGCAATGGAAAGCTCAAGTGTATATGAGAAAAACTTGGATTGATTTGGTGGTGAAAAACTCAAGAAATTACTTTTGAAAACTCTTGATAAACTCTCCTTTTGATTTGAAAATATTGGCTCTAAAATATATGGATAAAACCACTGATATATGTAAGAAAAACAAACCCAAAAACTCTCTTGAAATCTTGTGTAAAACAGCCCAAGGAAGCCTCAATTTATAGGCTCCAAAAATCTGCCCGTTGGAAGCCAACTCAGCAGTTCGGACTGCTGACGGTCGAACGCCAACGGTCAGATTTTCGACGGTGGGAAGGTCGGTCAACGGCCGGTCGACCGCCAACTGGGCAATGACCTAGCGGTCGACCACGCCATTTTCAGAGAGCAGACACTCTCTGGCAGTCGAACGGGCGGTCGACCAGCCCAACCTGTGCACGTCTATGCACACCGATCGACCGGAGCGGTCGACCGACTTCTTGTCCGGTCGACCGTCCAGTCGACAACAGAGGGTTAGTCCAAGCAATTATGGGAATTAAAAACTTGACTTTTTGACTTTAATAAAATCCCATAAATTCTCTAAAAATCTACAAAACTATGTTCAGTATTATATTTTGATATAAAAACATGTTTGAGTAAAAATCAAAACATGTTACAAACATTTTGAACTATTTTTGTGTTATGAAAATTTTGACTTAAAACAAAAACCGTATTTTTCAAATAGATTTTTCCAAAACTTCTCCAAATATAAAAACAAGATATTCTAAACACTTTTAAGGCTTAGTGTGTATGGATATGATCCACTACACATATATGATGAAATATCTATGTTTTTGACAATAAGCACTAAAATGGTTTTGATTAAAACACATGTATATATGAAACGCTAAAAATCAAAACAGTATTTTCTAAAACAAAAACTCTTATATGAAAACACATATAAATTTTGTGTGTGAGTGTAAATGTACTTGAGCAATCCACCAACTAATCTATCCTTTACATTTTATCTAAAAACAAAATCTTACTAAAAAAAAAACCTAGACCACAAGTCTTGAAAATCTTCTCATCTTCTTGACTTGGTCCAAACTATGATACAATGAGCTAGACTCCTCTTGAGTACTTGATGTGGTCTTGATGCGCAAGCTCTTGAATCAACACATGCTAGCTCCAAAACTTGACTTGAAATCCTTTGATGAAGTTAGACACCTAATAAGATCTTGATCACAAATCTGAAACTGATTAAATACAAGATCATTAGTACTATAACTATATGAGTTAATCATCATCAAAACTAGAGTGATGGGCCTTTGGGCCAACAAAGAGTAGGTCAGTTTTTTGAATTATGTTTGGAGGAGTTCTCTTTTCGAATTAAAATCCAAAAAAGGATTTTAAAAAGATAATACGCAGAACTTAATTATCCTAAAAGTTTCCAACAAGAAAGGAAATAAAAGAGAAATTGTCTTATATAAATACACACACTAAACACTGAGGTTAACCTAATTATAAACTATGAGAACTAGCTACATTTAGTTTCCTTTCAAAATGAATGATATACTGGTTTTCTCGAGAAAGATTTGAGCAAATAAGAAGAAAAGGAATACAAAAAACTATTGAAGAGATTATTGGAAACATAGATTCATTACTATATCAAGAAAACAATATTTTAATAATTATCGTTAAAAATGAATATGATAGCTGATACGTAAATGCAAGTTGACAAGTTTTAATAAAAATAATCAGTTGACCAACATCTTTTATTTTTTTTATATTTTATATTACTTCTTTACAAGATGCATTAATTTTTTTGCATCTTGAAATTTTCATAAGATTTATATAGAAAATGATGTTTTGAGGACATGTATAAAGAATTTGAATTTGCAAGTTTTTATACCTAGGGCACTTCTTTTATATTGATAAAAAATATAATTGTAAAGGCACATATGTAATTTTTTTTGAATTTAAAAGGTATACATGTAAATAGAGATTTTTGAGAGAGAAATAAGAAAAAAAAATCTAAGTTGCAGAGGGTACATATGCAAAATAACCCACAATCAACATCGATTAAAGAGAGGTTTTCTCCCGTGACTCCTTTACAAAAACTATCCGTTCCTCCGTCCGTCTTCATCTCTGCTAGCGAGAGAGAGCAGCGCCCTCCTCTCGTCGCCGCTCCCTCCCCTCCCCTCTGCTTAGCGCCCTCCTCTTTTTTATTCTTCCCTCGTCCTTCTCCTCTTTTTTTCTTCTTCCTCCTCAAGCAAATTCCTAACTTTGCCCTCCATCGCCTGCCTCCACTGAGGCCGGTTTCCACCACCTCAGTGGTATACTATTTAAACTAACTGAAAGGAGGTTTTCTTTCCTAACTTCTTCACAAAAGTTGTTCGTCCGTTGTCTGTCTTTATCCAAGAGAGGGCATTGCGCCCTCCCCTCCTCTGCTCCCTCCCTTGACCATCGCCCTCCGCTCAACGCCCTCCGTTTCTTTTTTCGTTCTCCCATCATCCTTCTTCCTACTCCTTTCTTCGTCCTCCTCTTCCTCAGCAAGTCTCTAGTCTTCTTCTACGTCCCGTCTCTTTTCATTGAGATCGATTTTCTCCACCTTAATAGTATACTAATCAAAACCAACAGGGCATAGCAACAGAGATTTTCTCCTAATAATGCTACATAAAATTTATCTGTCCATCTGTCCTCTTTTTAACTTTCTCATGTTTTTTTAAAAAAACCTCTATCCCCGATTCCCCTCTTACCCTTTCTGATCCGATGCTTGCTTCACTCTCTCTGCCAACCCTAGCCCTAGCTCTGCTCCTTTCACCGTCCCTCGCCGACGATGATGTTGTCCTCATCACCGATTCCAACTTTGAGAAGGAGTTTGACCAGGATCGCGGCGCCCTCGTCGAGTTCTACGCCCCATGGTACCGTCCCCCTTGATCCGATCTCAATTTCGATTGAATTCATGATTGGATTATTAAATGCGTTGATTAGTTTGGTTAGGATGTGAGAATTAAGATCTTGATGCCTGATTCAGATCCTAGGTTTTGGATGCGAGGATTTTGTTAGGATCTGTTCTTAGCTGATTGGATACTTTAGTTTGAAGACGAAAATTGTGATTTTGGTGAATTAAAGAGTTGGATCATGTGCTGTTTCTGTGGCTTGTTGTCTTTATATTTTGTCAATCTTTGATCTGAGACAGTGATGGTTTTATTCGGGACTGATCTATCCCAATTAGCGAAAATCTAAAACAAGTAGAAAGAAATTTCAAATTTTGATCTGTTTATAAGGGTTAGTTAGTTAACTCTACTGTTTTTATTTGGGAAGCTACAAAGTTTGAGTTTTTTGGATGTCCTGCGGCTGTAGACCACCGGATACGTGACCTTCTTTTAAGAAGCACTCGATGATCTAATATTGGAACAAATTTAGTTGTAATTATTAACTAAGAAAAATATTTGTAGATGTGGTTTTCCCAATAGGCTAGCTTATATTGTGAAATGCGTCACTTGTTTAGCTCAAAAAAAAAAAAAAATCAATCTTGATCTTTGCTATAAGGCATTGTGTACAACTCCGGTTAAAATGGCATATTGTGGAGCATCCATTATGACTTGTGTTCATCTGTTTTGACACTATTTGGGATAGTTACTAACCTATTTGCCCTTGTGGCCTTTGTGCAAGACAAGTGTGACACAAGTGCCATGCTCACAAACCACATGATGTTTGTCGTCCTCTAATGTATGTTGTTAACCTTACTATTTTGACAAAGGAAATTGAAATGTGTTGCACATTGGATGTGCTGAACAGCCTGAACCACACATGTCATTTCATAGGGGTTTCTGGAAATAGTGAGCTAAACGCTGATTCATTTTTGGTTTTGGATGTGTTCAAAAACTTGTGGTGATCTTATTAGGATATGATAATTATGTTATATGGAAATCAAGAAAGTTATGCTTTGGTGTTTTTTGGTCTTTCTTTTGTTCTATTGTGATGTTTTGGATAATGTGACTCGCAGAATTATGGAAAATATCGCATTTTTCACATCAGATGTGTTTTGTAGTGACTCTTGAAATTTTGTCTATATTAGTTTTGGTTATTGTGCTTTGGTTCAGCTATCTATAAGGTTGGCTTTTAAAACTAGAATATTTCGATTTTATTCTGTCTCCCTAATATGAGGTTTTTGTTAACTTCTATGTTTTTTTAAAATGATTTCGATGACCATGCATGTTCCACACTTGTTCACTGTCAAACCTATTTACTTCTGTTTGTAAATTCCAAAATAAAAGATAGCATATTGTGTTTCTGGATCTTGAAGATGGTTCAATGATTTGCCGACCACCAATCTGTCTCTAATTTTGGTCAGAATTTGGAAAACATTGTTCAAAAAGTTTCTGAGTGGGTTTGTTTTTTAGTACAATTTTTTATTATTCGACATCTCTTTCTTCTATATTCTTGGAAACATTACTGCGTTGGGTCTGTTAAACTTGATTTCTTTTAGAACATTGAGTGCAGTCTGATCCTTCTGTAATCATGTCAACTTGCATATATCATTTTAATGTGTGGTACCAAAAGTAGACGCCATTTTTGGGATTAATCATGTGATGCTATTCAAAGATTAGAATTTTTTATTTTAAAAGCTGATATGTCTTATAGAAAATTGATGAAGGGTGCTATCTTTATTCTTGAAGTTTCTTCCTTGTGTTTTATAGATGGTTATCTTTTTTCTCTCTCTTAATCTATTTTAGGTATTGGTGGTCCAATAATGATTATTTCCTTCTCATCGAGTTTTGTGATGTCATGCACAACTTAGTACTACAATCAATATGCTTTTTCAATCACGACCGAGCGAAGCGAGGGAGGTTTTCTTTTGTGTGACTCCTATATAAATTTATCGGTCCGTCTGTCCTCTTCTAACTCTCTTTTTTTTAAAAAAGCTCTCTCTCCCCGATGTTGAGTGACTTGGCATTTAATCCAATGTTGTTTCGAAAGGTTGCAGAAAATTAAAAAAATGTAATGATCTTAAAGGTCGGTTACAAGAGGTCGAACATGAAAATCTCATGCAATTTGTTGAATATGAAAAATCCTTATCATTATTTATTTATATATATTTGTGAATAACGTATGTGAATATCTACCATTCTAATTTTAGTCTATTATGTTTCGTTTTAAATATTTTGTGTACTAATTTATTAATATTGTCTTATAGGTTTGAAGGGAGCTCTCTGAAAAAAAAATGAAATTTCAGTCCATTGAGAATTTTGATTCATTTATATTGTGAAGAACAAAAAAGGTAATGTTTTTTGGTAAATGTTTAACATATTCATAATATAACATATGAATCTAAGTATTTATAGTTAACAGTCTTGCATCATTACGTCACAGGTTTTGATATCGCGGTTGACCTTCTTCCGGCAACCACTCTTTCGCTGCCGCCAATTTCGGCCGATCAATTCCCACCGCTTCGCGATATATTAGTAGTAGTAATAATAATCAGTCATTCCATAAATCACTCACGAACCCCCACACCAAAATCGAGCAATGCTCGCCATGGCCATCTCCCCCAAGAGATATCCTCAACTCCCCTCTCTCCTCATCCCTCTCCTCTCCCTTCTAACTGTCCTCCTCCTCTTCTACTCCACCTCTCAACTCCTCCCTTACTCCTTCCTCTCCCCAAAACCCCAGATCCAATCTCAATCCCATTCCCACTGCGATCTCACGAGAGGCAAATGGGTCCTTGACCCCCCTCGCCCCCCTCCCCTCTATGACGCCACCTGCCCCTTCCACCGCAACGCCTGGAACTGCCTCAAGAACTCCAGGGACAACATGGGCCCCATCAACTCCTGGGCCTGGGCCCCTCACCACTGTCCCCTCCGCCGCATCGACCCAGCGAGGTTTCTCGATTCGATGAGGGGGAAGAAGATTGGGTTCGTTGGGGATTCGTTGAATGAGAACTTCTTGGTCGCTTTCCTTTGCACCCTGCGGTCCGCCGACGGCGGGGCCCGCAAGTGGAAGCGGAAGGGGGCGTGGAGGGGTGGATACTTCCCCAAGTTTGACGTCATCGTGGCGTACCATCGCGCTGTGCTTCTCGCCAAGTACACGTATGTGCTCGCAATTCTTCTTCTTCTTCTTGCTATTTTGGTTTTTGCTTAATTTATTTAGTAGACAAGTGCAAGTGAGTATTGAATGTTGATGCAAAAATCGGGTTGTTCTTCTTGTTCTTTAATTTGGGTTTTTTAAATAGTTTTGTTAAATTTTATCCATTTTGTTAAGTGGGTTAGCTTTATTTAAATTTCTAGCATTTTCCAAACAAATTGGGCATGAGCAATTCCGCATTGGTCAGCATTTCATACAAAAAACCATCTCAACAAATCCCCACCTGTTTGATTCTCCAATTGAAGCTTCTTCTTCTTCTTCTTGGTACTTTGGGTTTTGCTTAATTTAGTGAGTTCTGATTGTTGATACAAAAGTTGGGTTCTTCTTTCTTGTTCTTTGATTTGTGTTTGTTAAATAATTATGTTAAATTTTGACCCGTTTAGTTAAATGGGTTAACTTTATTTAACCTTGAGCATGAGCAACAACTCCGCAGTGGTCTTCATTTGATCCATCTCAATGTTCTCATGCTATCTATCTCACTTGTCTGGGACTTCTTTCCTAATTGCCTAGCATTCTCGTTCATAAAGGATGCAGTCGTATAGCTGTCTTACAAGATTTCTTCTTCAATTTCATGAGTATTCTATGGTTATATTGTGCTACGGCAAAATTCTCTTCTTTAACCATCTAGGCTTCCAATTTTGCTTCTATGGAAACATCCTCCTGAATATGTATTAAATATAAGTGGAGTGGATATCACAATATCCTTCATTTGCTCCATTTATAGACAGAAAGGACGCAAAATACCCGAATAGCATTCCAATCCTAATTATTACTATACATATCTGCATAAATGGATGCAAATATGAAGCAGTTCGGATATTTTAAATATCCATGTATACCTCCAGCCACTTCACATGACAGCACACTACAGAAGAAAACATTATCTCTGTACATACAAAAGTACATGTTCCAAAGCACCAATATTAAAGTGTACATGCTCTTCAGAGTTCAGACAAAAACTAATGCATCACCTATTGATTCCTTTCCCATGGCACAACATAGAATCTAAATGCAGTTTCTGATGCCTCAAGGAGGAATTAAACTTGTTACTTGTATAACTAGTTGTTCACTTAATATTATCCCTTTGTAGCCAGTCTCAAGTTTTTAATTGAGACCAAGAGACAACTATAGCAAAACAGGAGCTTGTCATCACGCGTACATAAACCAGTCAGTTTCAAGGTAGGAAGACCGACCTCATTAATCATACAGTTTATCTCATGCAACATGAGGATTGTCAGCTCTCCAAAAGTGCAGAGACTACAAACTAGCAGTCATTGGCCAATCAAATCAATTCTTGACAACTGACATATGTCGAGAACCAAGTGAAAATTCATTCATATACATTTTCCTAACATCCCTTAATTTTTCAAAGTTGACATTTAACAATATCAGTGACAAATATCCCATGTTTTTCTAACAAATAAATTTAACCAATCTAACTAAGTTGGAAGGCACCCAAATCTTGGTGATTATCATCATCTTCTAGATAGCGATGAGTTGATTTCAACTTGCAAGGGAAGCAAGGCCCTTTGTTCCTAAGGAAAATGAACGTCTTTGAATTTTCTTCGACACATGAATCCATGTTTCTGTACTTTTTTTTACCTCAAATCCTTATACATTCAGAGAAAATACTTGTTTTCAGAAGGATCCACTTGGTGATGGTTCCTTAGTTTGAAACTTGTGTGCCTATTACCTACTACCTAGTGAAATGGGTTATTTTTCTTCCAAATGTATTGTTCCACTTTGACAATAGAGGAAAGCCTATTAATGAAGTTAGACAAACATTTTACACTGTTGAGCTAAGATGTTAGGAAGAGAGGTTATACTACTACAAGTTGAAGAAAATTCTTCAGCTAGCAGCTCGGTGTTAGATGATGGCCCATATCATTCACATAGTTCATCATCTCCATGCTCAAGGGGTACAACTCCTTTGTAGGGGGTGTGTTTTTTTGCAGAATGGAATCCTCATCAAGGGTTTAAATCTCCCCATCTGCATTTGCACGGGGATTCTTGGCGGGGTTGCAATATTGCAGACTCCCTAACATAATGACTTGATTTTCCTAACATACAATTGGCAGCAATATGGAGACTTATTGTGGTCCATGTGCACGAGAGGAGGACTACTTAAAATTGCCAAGTAGTAATTCTCCTCTTCATAGAGTTTGCTCTCCCTCTGTGGGGGCTTTCTTCCCTAATGTCGGGGCTCCCTCTCTTGTCGGCAAGAGGCCTCCCTCCCCTTCTGTAATATCCATTTCCCATCCTAATCATGCATGCATATGTGCATGCGACACACAAGTATAATATGCATATATTGATGTAGAGGGACAGTACAAACTTTCCATTGAATGTATAAAAGTAGAATTAACATATCTCCCACCCTCTATTTGTTATTTCTATTGGGATACAAACAATATTTCAAAGCTAAATAGTTAGAGGGAACAAGTGCTGATAAGTGATTGATGCATGTGATGGAAATAATGTTAAATCGTTTTTTTTGTTAGATTTAATGGAAAGTGTATAGTCTAACGCATATGTATGCATATTTTTGTCCACATCTGTCTCATAACATGTAGATCAAGATGAACAATGTGAATCACCCTTTGAGATAGGGAGCTATGAAGCACTACTCTCTCCTCTCTCCAAAACAAACATGTGCACATACAACATATGCGCATGTGCGAGTGTGTATAGAGAAGGAGAGAGACTTGTCTCCATCAAAAAGATTTGGAAGCAAATTCTTCTCATTCAAAATGATTCAAGAGAAAAATCCACTCTTTTCAAGTTGATCTACATCATTTAATGCCTAAGCTAGTATTTAAGTGTATGCTATTATAGTTTTCTCACATGTGCATTAAGTGCAAGTGGTCACAAACTGTACAGCCGGAATAGCAAGTTGTTTAGTTATAGGTCAAGAATGTATGAGATCCAACAAAACTTGGTGGGAGAGGATTTTGCAATGTATAGATCATGATCCAATGATTGGATTTTCATTCTGTATGCTCCAAATGATAGATCTAAGGGACTAGTTATTTTTGGCCATCAATTTTGGGGCTAGTTGATGCATGGGATAAACAAAGCTTTAAATCACTTTTTTTTGGCACTCTAAATGATGTACATCAACCGTAAAGGAGTGGATCTTCAAGGGAATACCATATCATCAAATTCCAATAGGAAGGATTTGCATCCAAATCCTTTGGGAATTTCCATCTCTCTCATGTATGTATTACGTCTATATGTACATAAATATTTATGTACATATACAGCTGTGCATGGGTACACAGACATGTATAACAAGTATAATTTTATTGTTAGTAGGGTGATGAGAAACTTTAATCCACTTGATATTTGATTTTTTGGCGAGAAAATTTTAATAAGGAGCTAACAAGTCACAACCATGAGTTCCCCAGCCTACATATATGTGCATGCATGCATATATGCATAATATTGCCTCTCTCTGCGGAAACATTCTAAAATTGTTGGACAAATGATCAAAAGGTGCAACGGCTCCAAGTGGTCTGTTTCTTTGTGCTTTTTGAATAACAAACTATTGATCCAAGTTAGCCCCTTTAATTCAGTCGTGCAAGAACATAATAACAAGCTCACTGGCCAATCGACTTTATTATAATATATAACACCTGAGAATTTAAAGTGCTAAGGTAGGAAAAAACTGAAAAGAGGGGGGGAAAAAATTCAAAAAGGAACAAAGGAAGGAAAAACCAAAAACCCTTATGAACAAAAGATCTTAATGGTACCTTTATCATGTAAATTGAAGCAACATATCTGTACTTAGCCTCTAACAGGCAGTTGCATGAGCATTTAAGAAGTTGGAATTTATCTAGAGAGGATATGCTTTAAATTAGTCAGTTTGCCCTAGTTTTGATGTGCTTAATCAGAAACTAATCCCTTGTATGCAGTTGACTTTTGATTATAATTGTTCATATTCATGTTCATAGTATGTGACAGTGTTTTACGTCGGCTGTCATTTTGATTAAAATCATATGGGAAATTTTTTTGAGACATTTAGATGATACCGAGTTGTGAAAGTTGGTTAGATGTCGCATGAGCCACTGTAATTCAGTAAAAGAAGCATCAAATTTTGTTATTTTCGGGCGCATGTCACTTTAAAAACTTTGTGATTGATTTTACTTTTCAAAGTCACAATTTATAGAGTTTTTGACCCATATGTGTGCTCACATCTAAAATCATGACATTCCAACCATGGCATGCATATTTACTTAGGTCTTGCATAATGCTAGTATGCTGAGATTCATGCACCAAAAACCTATTTTTTGAACCACGTAATTTTGGGTGCATGTCACTTTAAAAACCTTTGTGATTGATTTTACTTTTCAGAGTCACAATTTATAGAGTTTTTGACCCATCAGTATATGCTCACATCTAAAATCATTACATTCCGACCATGGCATGCATAGCTACTTAGGTCTTGCATAGTGCTAGTATGCTGAGATACATGCACCGAATTTATTTTTGAACCACGTTCTTTTGTGATCAAAGGCCTACAGATGGAAGATACTACAGAAATCAAGGTGTGTC
Source organism: Agave tequilana (assembly GCA_038442645.1). Taxonomy (NCBI): domain Eukaryota; kingdom Viridiplantae; phylum Streptophyta; class Magnoliopsida; order Asparagales; family Asparagaceae; genus Agave; species Agave tequilana. Next base: position 114,497 of record JAVJIF010005066.1, on the reverse strand, counting down.
CAAAGGTAGAATTGGGTTTGCAAAACTTGCTGTCATCACTTCTCCACAATTTTTTTTTTTAATGTTACATTAGCGCAGCTGAATATTCTTTCGAACATATGATTCCCATGGGCACTACCACCTACAAAAAATGTTTGTCCTTTTCTTTGCATCACCACAGTTGGCAGAGTTAATTTGGGGAGTTATACATGGAAACATCAAATTGCTCGGAAAGTCTTCGAGCATACTAAAGCACGGGAATGATAGATTTCTCGGAAATGTATAAACTAATATCAATCAACAAAAAAGTAAAGTTCCCAAGAATATAATGATATCTTCAGGTTGATTGGATATGATACAAAAAATGTTGTAGCTCTATTGTCAAATTTCCTCTTGGATGTGTAGGAACTACTGTAATGGACAGGAGGAAATTGAAGGCTGAAAGTAGTTGAAAGCTCCTATACTTGAGCGAACAAAGATACCTCTGAGGCTGAAAGTAGTCAAAAGCTTATATACCGTAGCAAACATATTCAACTTTTTAAACATTATTATGTTATGGTAATAAGACACCTATTGCCTTCCATGCTGGGATGCAACTTAAGGTGGAGGTGGGGGAGGGGGAGCTTGGTTGGAACGCATAGGTGGAAGCTAGTAGGGTTAGAAAAGGCCTTGCCATGGAATCTGAGGTGTGCTTGTAATGTGGCATTTTGACTTTAACTGAAGAACTTTGAGTGTTGAACTTGAGATAAGATTATTTTAGACTGTTCATTAATTATTTTATCCATTTGAGCATACCAAATGTAATCATTTCATACAAAGAGTACAATTTTTTATAGTTTATAATATAAATATCCTTTGTCGTAACTTTGCAATCGATGATTTGGATTGTTCACTATGTTCAGTAGTTGAGTGCTTGTGTGATAAACTGAATAATGTAAGTTATTGTACATCAGCAGTTCCTTTATTAGTCATATATTTTATGATTGAACTTTAACATGTAATCTTAATCTTACTTTATGAAGATAGTGAATGCAAGTTTCCATCCATTTATCAAGTTATTTATACAGGACCAGCTTATTGCTTATTCAGAATAACTGTTCCTATTGACATTTATTTAACTTCTGGGTATTGTTAGCATGGAAAAAATGCAGCTGTGTTTCTTACTTTTGTGGGCATGTGCAAAGAAAACATGTTACCATACCTACAATAAGATTCATCACTTGGTTATTACTCAAAAATTATGTGTGTATATTACAAGAAAACTGATTGGGACCTTCTCAGCATAAGCTAATTTATCTTATGTATGCATTAAACACATTTGAAATTACCTGTTATAAGATTTAGAATGTGATACTCACGTACCCATAGCTAATTATTTAAAGGTGGCAACCTGGGGAACAGTTACCTCTCTCGGGTAAGGATGGACTCAAGGGTTTCCATAAAGTCGATGTTGATGTGCCGGCTGATGATTGGGCAAATGTCACAAAGTTCTATGACGTCCTAGTATTTAACACTGGACACTGGTAATTCCCTGTCTTCTCACTACATCATGTTCTTTCAGTACATACTTTTTAAAACATGTTTAACACTGGTTATTCTCTAATTCACCCCTAGATACAAGATCACATCCAATCACGAATTCAAAGATGTTTATACAACTTCGTGCATTCTAAATACTACTTGATATTTTTACATATTTGCTCATCTTATAAGAGAGCCATTAATATGACTATCTATGTTGTGGTGGTGGTGGTGCGTGATGCGTCGTGGTGGTGGTGGTGGCGGCGGCGGCGGCGGGAAGGGGAGGGGGCGGCGCCGGCAGGGCATTGCCAGGGGTAGCTGCTGATAACATTAACTGATCCAATCATTGATTCAGAATTTCTACAATAAAGTAGATAGGTGGTTAGGAGGTGATTTGGCCAGAGAGAGAAGTCAACACATTATATGTAGTGGTGGATTACTTTGGTGCTCCTTTCCCTATCATGCCCTCTCTTCTGCTGCTACCTAATATTAATTTCCAATGCATCCTTAGTTTGAATTTTATATTTCCTGGTGCTTGTGCCTAATATTAGAAAAGAAATCATTTGTTAATGATGACCTTCACAGCAGCAGTTGTGAGTATTGAGTCCAGAAGGTATGTGTATAAGGATTTTTCCATAAGGTTATAAACGTACTGAAAAAACTTCCTTTAGACATCTTAAAATAAATTCTGTTAGCAAATGGAGTGTAGTTAAATCCAAGGGAACTGGTTTAATGGCTTTTAGATACCCAGAAACTGCAGTGGTAAATGGTAATATAGGATTGCAAAGACAGTACAAGGGCACTTTAGACTAATATATGAAGGCTTCTTGATGGAGGAGGACCAGGAGGTTCAATTCACATTTCCATATTATAATGAGGAATTGACCGTTGAACATATCAGCACAGTGATAATAAAGAGATGGCATACAGTTCTCTAGATCATTTTGATATATCTTGTATTTTGTAACTTGTACCTCACATTCTGATCATGACATGCTTGCACTTCCCTTGTTCTTAACCTGGTTATTTTAACAAAATTCACAACTCATCGTTTTCTATAATTTCCGAGCAAGCTGCTGCCATGCCTTGCTATTAAGAAACAGTCTGTGAGGTTTAAAGTCATTATGGGAAAGGTGTAATGATGGGGGACGAACTATAAGAAGGGGAATAATTGGAAATGAACACTAGAAAATCTCAACCTAGGGTTTGAAACCCGAAAATTAACAGGACTCTCTCCCTATGACATCTCACCCAAAAGCACAATGGCTAACAATTGCTCAAACAAGTATTTTTAGTCATAATCACTTTCAATAACAAAACAGTCTTGGCCTTTTATATGCCTACAACAATATGGATAACTCATACCACCAAGTGAGACTAAGATAAGATAAACCAACTAACTACAATAACCAACTAAAACAAAATAAGATAAAATGACCCAGCTAAACCCATCATGTAAGCTCATCATGTTCCTATTAATATTGTGAAGTGCAAATCTTATATAGAAACCAAATTTCCATATTTTAAATTTTCCTTTTGGAAATGCTCCAGGTAATTTAATATCTTCTGAAATGGTAAGGGGCAATTTTATTTTATGCAGGTGGGGCCTTGATAAATTTCCAAAAGATAAACCTCTGGTTTTTCACAGAGAAGGAAAACCTATAGTTCCTCCTCTCGGAATCTTAGAAGGGCTTCAAATTGTCCTTGAAAGTATGGCCGCTCATATCGACAAAGAAGTTCCTAAAAAGACCTTAAAGTTTTGGCGTACTCAATCTCCTAGACATTTTTATGGTGGGGAATGGGACCATAATGGAACCTGCTTGTTTACTGAGCCCCTGAAACTGCAAGAGGTATTCCTTAAATATCTCACTGCTTTTGTTTGATTTGTCACTTGATTAGAGCTAAATTTGTTCTATATTTAGTAGAACCGCAAACTGATGTCAGGACAGCTTGATTTATGGTTTGATCCCAGGAATGGAGGAGTAAACAAGGAAGCGAGAGAAGTCAACCATCTAATCCGTCAAGCACTGCAAGGATCAGATATTCAACTGCTGAACCTAACTCATCTAAGTGAGTTCAGGGCAGATGCTCATCCAGCAATCTGGTTGGGGAGGAAAGATGCTGTGGCAATCTGGGGCCAGGACTGCATGCATTGGTGCCTTCCAGGCGTGCCTGATACATGGGTCGATATCTTGTCCGCACAAATCATGTACAAGTTGGAAGCAGGGTGATATGGCCTTTAAAAGTTTTTAAGAAGCAAATGCATTGGGCATGCAAGTCTGTAATCTGTGAAGTGATGATTTTTTGCACCAGATTACTGGAGTTTACACCTTGGGTGAAAATTAGCTGATGTGATTGATTCCTTCAAGTGCTTGGCTATGGAATTCAGAAATTTCTGTTCTCCCCATGTGCTCGTCCCCCCCCCCCCCCCTATTTTAGCATACCGGATGGGTTTTCAGATTACGTGGCTAGATGTGATGTCAGCTCAAAGTCTTGTATGATATGGTGAACCTGCGACATGAAAATATTGGTCCAAGTCTGTAGTTCATTTTTACTGTTTGGTTTAATTGATTCTTTATGTTATTCACGTTACTCCAACCGTCTGTTCAAGTATTGTCCACTGCATGTTGCAAAATATATTCCTGAGAGCCGTTTTGGTTGCTTCCTGCATCCTTTTGAAGTACTGGGCTTATGCTGGTCAGTATGTGTCGAAGGATAACAGTTCATGTTTAAATTTCAGGAAGAATGAAAAAGATGTATTACACTCTTTTCAGAATGAAAGATAATTTTATGTTTGTACTGTCATTTTATCTAGTACTCATGTCTCCAAGTATTTGTATTCTCAGCAATATTTCTGTGTCTTGTAATTTCAGGGTAGTTTCATTTTGATGTAGCACTTTCAGTTTGATGTTTGTTAATTTCCTTTCTTAGCTGACTGTGGTATTATGGTCCCAATTTACTTTACTGTATTTCTGTATTTTTGGATGGGTTTGCCTTCTTCCTTGTGCACTAAAATTTTCAGCAAATTTATCTTTTGCATTGCTCTGATCAATCCTTGAGCACACTTTCAAGCATCTTTATTTCTGTCCACTTGCATTTTCAGGGCATTTATTCAATTTTCATGCACCTTCATTTTTCCGTTCGATCTGTTCCAATTTTTTTGTACAATTTCCAAATTTATTGTTTTTTCTTTCCTTTCTGTTTGCTAACTTGTGTGCTATTTCCTTCCTCTCCTGGTGGGTCTTTCAGGGATGGGTTTCTGGGTCTGAACTCTTCAGGGAAAGCAATAAAAGGTATGTTGCTAGTTTCACATTTTGTTGTGTCTTTTTCCAATTCTCTCACATTTCTCTTGTATCCTTCTTTAACTCTTTTCTTCAAGATCAGATCATGGAAGCTGTCGGAATACTGAAAGTAGTCGGATCATTCATGTCACGCCCTGCTTCCCAAAATACAGAGTATGGGTACTTGACGATGACCTGCAGATACTCACGAAGAATGAAATCTCTTCCATAAATACCTTAAGCTGTCAATAACGAGCAGGATAGCACACATATATGCATATACAATAAAGCGCAGAGATAAAAGCACATATATGAAATACATAATCATAAACAATATCATCCACCATATCTGAATAAGACAGGTCAAGAAAAAGAAAGTGAGTTGAACTCACCGGAGGACCACTGAACTAGAATGTTTTACGATTAACCCTTCATACCACCTTTCTAATATAGATACAGAAATATAATAAAAATTCATCAGAATCAGACCAACAAGAGTACACGAAGGGAAAAGAACAGTAAAAAGGAGAATAAGAAAATACATTAATAATATACGTAGGGCATTATAATAATAAGAACCAATACGTTTGGTAGTATCGAGAACTGAAAGTAATAATAATAAAAGGAATAATCAGGACGATAGACTATGTACAATAAGACCGTGCATGCATGTTGTGACATGAATATAATGAACTTGAGATGTCCTGGACGAGTAACTGTCGTGTATCATAATCATAATCACAAGAACGTGAGATCACAAGTTAAAATCACATGGTCAGCTCAAGAATATCATGTAATCAAGATAATGCATGTCACAGGAGTCTCAAGTAGTATCACAAAAATATAAATCAGGTACTAGATATTGCGAAGGATTAGTACGAGGGGAGCTAGATCACTCAAGGCAATGCAGAATATGATGCAAGTACATATGTCTAGCATTTTATTAGTTTTATACTAATGCAACCATTCTGTGCTCCATCTCACAGGACAACTGCATATCAAATAAGTGGTGTGTTAGTGGATCCTGATAGTAGGGAGAAACAGTTCACTGTACTCAGGTATCATGTAACATGTAATAACAAGTGCACATATAAATCACAAGAATACAAGATCACGTGTAGTAAGCCCTCGGAGGAGCCGCCCTTACAAGCACACCTCCTTGATCTCCCGCTACCATTCTCCCACAGTTACCCTAGTTTGGTTAATTTTATTAATCAATGCAAGTACAAGATGGTGTGTGACTCAGTATAACAAAATCAGGAATTGATATCAAGAATATCAGTGTCAGATAGTGAATACAGTGTATATCATGAGCACGGGACAATGTAAATTGTGACAATATTAGGTGATAAACACAAAATAGTGGAAGTGATGTCAGTGTCATCCAGTATGTAATCGGTCTTAGTAAATCGGTCATAATTATATGTAACATAATCTAATAAAATATCCTCAATAATGTATCACAAGATATTTTGATCTATTTCCTCAAGATTAATTTCATACTATTCGTTTCATCAATATCCAGTTATCCTCAAGATCTAGATCACAATTTTTATCATGATTGGTATAAATTTTCGTGTCACTAAATCAGACTATTACACACAAAACAATAATGCCAATTTAAGTTGGATGCATGCATGTACATGAATGTGATGCAAACATGATATGTAAGGTAATTTAACATGATCACGAGACAGTACCGGTAATAATATCAAGAATACAATAATTACTCATATAATCAGAGGAGGAAAACTGATATGTAAACGTGATCACAGGATGACGATCATGAGATATAATATCCAACATTTATAATTAAGAGGCAGAATTGAAATCAATACGAAAGTCAACGAGGAGAGAATCATATACACTTGCATGAAATGATACGGTTTCGGATCTGAATTGTCGTCGGGTCTGCACTGCACGAACAAGTACGAATCTCCGGATAAACCCATGGGTTGGTCTTCGAGTCGTCAGTGTATCAGGTCCACACGAGCACAATTCGACTCTCCCGTCACCGAGTTCGGATAGCGCGAACGAGTCCGAAATCACTGAACACGCAACCATACACAAAGGGAAAGAGGAATTACCACACACCTAACATATGTATATACCCACACATGTACGCCATAGTACATACACGTGTGTACACCCGCATCTGTGTAAAGAGAGAAAATTACCAATGGAGGAGTTCATGCGTGGAGAGGAGAGCTCACGCTGGGCTCGGCCATGCCCATGCCTGCAGGGGCTCCAGCGGAGGCCACTGAGGATATTGGTGACTCCGAATGATTGTCGGGGTCGCCGTTGTTTAAGTTGTCGGGCTTGGCAATGGTCGGCCAAGGGAAAAGCACAAGGAAGGAGGGAGAAGAGACATATACACCCACCTATACGCCATGCATTAATACACCCACCTCATTTATCATGTTTACACCACCATGCAAGTATGCACTCACGCACACACACCTAAACACTAACACATGCATACACACATGCATACATGCATCCACATACAATTACATATAACCACATATTACAAATTCATAAACTATAATACATACATAATATAAAAGAGAGAGAGAGAGAGCTAAAGGAGCTCACGGCAAGGAGAGAACACGGCCGCGACGCATTGCTCGCCGGCGGAGAAGAAAGCTGTGGAGGCTGACAGTGACTTGTCAGAGTGCTTCGGAGGGGATCGGGTTGCCACGGAAGGCTTGTGAAGCTCACCCTAGAGTTGAGGAGAAGGAGGAGAAGGAAGTGCGGCAGGAGAGGGGGCATGGCTGGCTGTGTGGCTGACCTCATGGCACGGGGTCAGCAAGCAAGGGGGTGGAGCTCCGGCCCGCGGCCAAGCGCTCCGACCATGGAGGAGCAATCGACTAGAGGGGGTGTGGATGCAGTGTTGCCGACCATGGAGAGAGGCTCGGACTTGGCTTTATAAAGAAGGTGGAGAGAGAGAGTGTGTATGCGGGTGAGTGTGAGCGAGAGAGGAGAGAAAAGGTGGAGGACGTGGGGGATGTGAAAGAGAGAGAGGAGAGGGCAGGTTGGATACGTAGGGGAAAGTGGGTGCAGCAGGTGAAGAACGTGGGGAAGAAAGTGGGGAAGATGAAGAAGAGGTTGCAATGGTTAAATATATTGTGGAGGCATTCTTATCGCACGCCAAATGTGGTTGAGACTTGAGGATTTGAGAGAGGGGTCACGAGTTCGAATATGTGAACATCATATATAGTGTTTTCTTTTTATATTTTGATTTTATTTTTTTATTTAATTGCATTTTTATATAAATCAGTATTTAATTATTAGTTTATTAGATTGAACTCCTATTAATTCAAAAAAATCCTCAAAAATTCTCAAAAATATAAAATATCATCCTGAATATTGTTTTAAAGTCGGATCTCTGAAATTCATTCCCGATTGCTAATTAAAAATTTTGGAGTCAGTATGTGACACCGGTCGATTCCGAATTGAGATTCTTCTTCAATAATTTTCAAAATAATTTTAGAAAATCTAGAAAAATCCAAAATATTGGAAACTAATATCTTGAGCTGAAACGGCCTCAATCCAGCTACCAGGATGGTTAAATTGGGTATCGGATATCAGTATTGACACACGTACATTGGGAACCGAGGATTACAATCCTACCCACCTTATAAAAAGAATTTTGTCCTCGAAATTCAACAAAGTTAAAAGAAGGGGTCGACATCTGAATTGAAACACAATCTATGAGAGTTAGGATTATCCCAGATCCGCATTTGTGTCAATATGCTATAACCCAATGCTACGTCAAACATGAGTCATGATCCAACATATTCATCTGCCAAGAGTATTATCATAAGTCCGTAGATCAAACTGACTTTTCAGAGTTCATAATTGATCATCCTTAATATTACTTTAGTCTTCCGATACACTATAGTCATATTCATCTGATAAGATTACTTTTATAATTTATAAATCAAATCCCTAAGGTCTATCTGTAATCGTACTCCTCTGATTTATTCTTTTAATTCTTTCAATCCATCATGATCACATCGAACAAAAAATTTCAGATATATCAATTGCGCTACCATCCTTGTAACATCACTCCAACATAAAATTATCTTTGAGATCACTACATATTGCTTAATTCATAATTACTTCTGGTTGTTATATCCTCAAAATCATTAAGATCCCAAATAATCTCAAATCCTCGAGTGCACGTTTTATACTCGTTCACAGCATCACAGTAATACAATTCTCAGATCACACGGTCACTACTGGAAGATCATTAGTCAATGTAGCAGCTACTGATGCAAATTTTCAAGATCATATATCAATAGTCAGTAATTATAAGTCCTCAAAAAATGTGCCTATAATATTAATTAGTTATTGTCTCAACCTTCAATATATCTTTCAGATAGGTCTTTATATTCTTGCTTTTATATTTCTGCTTCAAATTCTCAAAGTTTGAGTTTTAAATTCGTTGATTTTTATAAAGATTCAGATATATCTATCTCTTCCTTTCAACTATGATTCTTTAATCAGAAGATCACATGATTCTCAAATTATCAAGGTATTCCAATTGCTATAATTTTAAGAGTGATAGGATTAACTCAAAAATCTCAAACTATGATAGACATTCTTAAAATATTACTTAGATTTGAAAATTTCGAGATTCTAATCCTTAAAAATTTAATCCAAACAATCTGATCCAAGGTATAGTCATATTTCGCCCAAGGCAATGATTCTATTTATTGATCTGATTATCACTCCAAGATCCATACCCTTAAATCCAATATATTGATGTAATTTGATCACTATTTAATCCAATCATAATTATTTTATCTTAAGTCCTCCATCTTACTGTGATTCCCCAATAAACATAAATCTCTAAGTTTCAGTTCTAAAATTTTCCATAAAATTAATAGTAAGATAATTTCACAATTATTCTCTCAATTATTCTTCTTCGTCTAAACGATCAGGTCAAATCCTCAATAATCTATCATCAATCTAATCGCTGAATAATAACAGTCTAACCAGGCATGATCTGGCGAGAGCAGAGTAGGTACGATGACTATATGGATAGAAAAGTCACATTAGGGTGATGGTTCAAAGGTTTCCGGGGATCGATTGTATGAGTACGAAGTCAAGTGACTGTTTATTCAGATAATTTCGTGGATGATTATCATTTATATGAGCTTAATTGTATATGTGTGACATATAACCCTACTAAGCTGGCTCTGATACCAACAAAACTATGTCACGCCCCGCTTCCTAAAATATGGAGTACGGGTACGTGACGATGGCCAACACATACTCACGAAAAGTAAAATCTCTCCCATAAATACCTTAAGCTATCAATAACGAGCAGGATAGCACACATATATGCATATACAACCAAGCGTAAGGATAAAAGCACATGTATGAAATACAGAATCATAAATAATATCATCCACTATATCTGAATAAGACAAGTCAAGAAAAAGAAATTGAACTCACAGGAGGACCACTAAACCAGAATGTTCTACGATCAACCCTCCATACTGGCTTTCTAATCTAGATAATGAAAAATAATAAAGGTCCGTCAGAATCGAACCAGCAAGAGTGCACGAAGGAAAAAGAACAGTAGAAGAGAGAATATGAAAATACAGTAACAGTACAAGTAAGGCATTAAAATATTAAAAATAATATGTTTGACAGTATTGAGAATGAGAGTAATAACAATAACATGAATAATCAAGACGATAGACCATGTACAATAAGACCGTGCATGCATATTGTGACATGAATATAATGAACATGAGATGTCCTGGACGAGTAACTGTCGTGTAACATAATCATATGAACACGAGATCACAAGTTAATCACAAGTTAAAATCACATGGTCAGTCCAGAAATATCATGTAATCAAGATAATGCATATCACAGGAGTCTCAAGTAGTATCACGAAATATAAATTAGGTCCTAGATCACGTGAAGGATTTGTACGAGACGAGCTAGAGTACTGAAGGCAATGCAAGATATGATGTAAGTACATATGTCTAGTATTTGTTAATCTTATACTAATGCAACCATCCTGTGCCTATCCCACAGGACAACTGCATATCAAACAAATAGTGCGTTAGTGGATCCTAATAGCAGGGAAAAACAGTTTACTGTACTCAGGTATCATGTAACATGTAATAACAAGTGCGCGCATAAATCACAAGAGCACAAGATTACATGTGGCAAGGCCCTCGAAGGAGCCGCCCTTCAAAGCACACCTCCCTGATCCCCCGCTATCATTCTTTCTCAGTTATCCCGGCTTGATTAATTTTATTAATCAATGCAAGTACAAGATGGTGTGTGACTCAGTGTAACAGGATCAGGAATCAGTATCAAGAATATCAGTGTCAGATAGTGAATATAGTGTATATCATGATCACGAGACAATGTAAACGGTGACAATATCAAGTGACAAACGCAAAGTAGTGCAAGTGATGTCAGTGTCATCCAGTATGTAATCCAATAGTCTTAGTAAATCGGTCATGATCATATATAACACAATCCAATAAAATAACCTCAATAATGTATCACAAGATATTTTAATCGATTTCCTCAAGATTGTTTTATACTATTCGTTTCATTAATATCTAGTATCCTCAAGATCCAAATCACGATTTTTGTCACGATTGGTATAAAGTTTCGTATCACTAAATCAGGCTATCATACACAAACAATAATGTTAATTTAAGTTGGATGCATGCATGTATAGGAACGAGATGCAAATATGATATGTAAGGCAATGTAACATGATTACGAGACGATACCGGTAATAATATCAAGAATACAATAATTAGTCATATAATCGGTAGAAAAGCTGATATGTAAACATGATCACAGGATGGTATCGACGATCATGAGATATGATATCCAGAATTTATAATTAAGAGGCAAAATTAAAATCAATACGGAAGTCAATGAGGAGAGAATCGTGTACACTTGCATGAAATTACGCGATTTCGGGTCCGAATCGCCGTCGGGCCTGCACTGCACGAACAAGTACAGACCTCCGGATAAACCCATGGGTCGGTCTTCGAATTGTCAGTGTATCAGGTCCACAATGAGCACAATCTGAATATCCCGTTATTGAGTTCGGATCGCCCGAACGAGTCCGAAATCACTGTAACACGCAACCATACACAAAGTGGAAGACGAATTATCACACACACATAACATATGTATATACCCACACATGTACGCCATAGTGCATGCACATGTGTGTACACCCACATACGTTTATACACACAAGCACATATATAGACTTATATATGCATTCCATGCACAAAGACAAATTGACACATACTTGCATTTACATACACACACTAATACAAACCACACCTACCGTTAATTAACACCCAAACAACACCCATGCATGTGTATATATAGTATTACACGCATATAATTAAAAGAGAGAGAAGGTTACTAAGGGAGGAGTTCATGCGTGGAAAGGAGAGCTCATGCTGGGCTCGGCCATGCTTACGCCCGCGGGGGTCCGGCGCGCCGGCAGAGACCGCAGAGGATATCGGTTACTCCGAATAATTACCGGGGTCGCTGTTGGTTGAGTTGTCGGGCTCCGGCGCATTGGCAATGGCCGACCAAGGAAAGAGCATAAGAAAGGAGGGAGAAGAGACATATACACCCACATATAGACCATGTATTAATACACCCACCTCATTTATCATGTTTACACCACCATGCAAGTACCCACTCACGCACACACCCCTAAACACTAACACACATGCATACATGCATCTCCATACAATTACATACAACCATATACTACAAATTCATAACTCATAATACACACATAAAATATAAAAGAGAGGGAGAGTGAGCTAGAGGAACTCAAGGCAAGGGAAGAACACGGTCGCGACGCGTTGCTCGCCGGTAGAGACGAAAGCCGTGGAGGCTAATGATGGCTTACCAGAGTGCTAGCGGAGGGGATCGGGCTATCGAGGAGGGCTCACGAAGCTCGTCGGAGAGTGGAGGAGGAGGAGGAGGAGGAGGAAGTGCGGCAGGAGAAGGGGCATAGCTGGTTGTGTAGCTGACCTCATGGCGTGGGGTGAGCAATCAGGGGCTGGAGCTCTTAGTTGCGGCCAAGCGCTCCCGCCATGGAGGAGCAAGCGGCCAGAGGGGGGTGTGGATGTAGTGTCGTCAGCCATAATGAGAGGCTCGGACTTGGATTTATAGAGATAAGGGAGATAGAGTGTGACGCCCCGGTCCGGTAGGTACGGGGACACCACTGCGATGTATATACGCAGGTCAGAGAGACCCTCATGTATATACACTAAGTATCAGTACAGACAAGAATCAGAGTACGGAAGTATAATGGTAATATACATTCCAATAGAAAAGTACAAGTACATGGTTATCACAGAAAGCGATACAACATTACAGGAATATTACATCACTAGAAAATACAAGAGTACATAATGCGAAGAGATATACAAAAGCAGAGAGGTGCTCACGAGCAGCAAGAGGGACCTCGAGAGCCAAACAGGAGAGGAGCTGGAAGGAAGAGATACGGTAGCGTCCAAGCTTCTGCTGCACTCTGACCACCACGGGAGGATCCGTTGCGCGCTCTGATCAGCTACAGCCAAGCCACCATGGTCCGGGCTCTACAATCTGGACATGAGAATTCAGGGTTGTCAGATGCAACCTTGGGAGTGCATATAGTAAAGCTAAGTGGCGTGCATAAGAGGTACATGTGTACAGGAAATTTGTATCGTTAATATAAGCACATATGAACATGAAATGAGACAGTAAGTAAAGTAACTACAGGAAAATCAGTTATATAAGCCCACATTACCGATTCGTGAGATTAGTACATCGAAGGAATAATCCAAATAAGGAAACCCTCATATATATATCCTATACCTCGCGTCACTGTAGTCTGAGTTTATATAATCTGACTTTGCCTTCACAATAATATAATAATGAAACAATATGGAAGCAATCAAGTAATCGAACAAGATAGCACATGTCTAAGTGGTGAGCAGTATAAACCAAGAGTATAGCTAATCATATATTAGGAGCATGTTATTATTAAGTTATTAAGACTCATCTGATTTGTATACATCGGTATGTGTCCCATCCCACATATCTCAGCATACAGACCAAAGAGTAAATTATTGGAAACTGATAGAGATCGACAAACCATGCTTAGAATGGGTCCCGTACATGCCCGGGACAACAATCAAGGAGTATCCGGTGCTGAGCCGGAACGTACCGCTAGGTACCGGGACTTATCGTACGCCCGAATAGGAAAAGGATGTCATCGCTCCCACAGGAATAGACCCAGGGACTTATGGTACAACTGGCAGCCAAGGGAGTAGGGGTGTCAGTGCACCCCACGGAAGCGCTTGGTGGCCTCCAGGTCGAATCTAAGTATATGGCCACGCGACACTATAAGACCATCATAAACATGGGGACTATATCGGTACTCATCAGTTTCCCCAATCCTGATGTAAGTTGTCTAATTATTAGAACTGTCCAGTGATAATGTCCACAGGGTGTTTATAATAATCCTATATTCATGGTTATCCTATTACGGGGATCAACAGGAGTATAGTATCAGGAGTCACCTTTTTCAGGGGTTCAGGAATACATGAGCTCAGAATACAGGAGTTCAGGAGTACCAAATGTCTGGTAATAGTATAATAATCAAGTCCCCATAAAAGTGATAATCATGAATATGCAAAGAAGTATAGGTGTCCGGTGTAATAGCATCCAATCAGGTGTCACAATATCAGGTCAAGTGTATTGGTATCAGGTGACAGTATGTCAAGTGTAGCATGGCAAATATCGGTGTCAGATATCAAGTGACAAGTATAGCATGACAAGTGTCGGTGTCAAATATCTACTGATAAGTATAGCATAGTAAGTACCGGTGTCAGATATCAAGTGATAAGTATAGCATGACAAATAGGTGTCGGATACTAAGTGCCGTGAATCAGGTATCAAATATAACATATCAAGTGTCAATGTATATACCGTATATTAACTTGTATAACAAGGAATCATGTATTGAAAATTACAGTAGCAAGTGTTGGCATGTTACGGTAGTAATACGATGTCCACATATCAATATCATGCTATAAATCAAGAGTAATTATTTTTAAGTTTAATATAAAGCACTCGCATAATGATAAAATATATGCATGTTCAAAAGAAACTGTACTCGCCTGAAACTGGGATGAAATACGGTTAATATCCGAGAAATCCGCGAACCCGTGCGAGGAGGCCACTAACCCATAAATATATATTAAAATATATAGATACAAATATTTATACTAATTATTAGAGAGGGAATGAGAGAGGAGAGAGAGAGAGGAGAGAGAAAGTTGCAGGAAGGAAAGAGAGAAAATAGGATATTTTTAGAAAAGGAATAGGAATTAAAAGGGGAGGGGTATGGTTGTAAATATAGGAGAGTAATTTGGGAATGAGGTGGAGGGTATTTTAGGGATGTGAGAAAGTGGGTTTATTTAGGGAAAGGAAAGAGAAAAGAAATGAAAAGAAAGAAAGAAATAAAGAAGGAAAGAAAGAAAGAAAGAAGAAGGTTGAGGGTGGGGATGGTGGCCGGCGGCCAGGCCGCCGCCACCGGCCCTGGGGCGGCGGCGTCGCCGCCGGAGGTGGGGGCGGCGCGCCTAGCCCGGCGAGAGAGGGGTGGAGGGGGAGGAGTTGTTGGTTGTTGTTGGTGAAGTTGGTGGTGGTTGTGGTTATAATGGTGGTGGTGGTTGTTGGAGGTGGTGGGGAGTTAGAGGAGGAGGAAGAGGTGATGATGGGGTGGTGGAAGTGGTGAATTTGATGGAGGTGATGATGAATTTTGGAGGAGGAAGGGAGGTGATGGTGATGGATTTTGGTGAAATTGAAGATGGTGGGGAGATGGTGGAGGTTGAAGGAGGTGGTGGAGTGGAGAGGGGGTGTGGGGGAGTGGATGGCCGGCCTAGGGGAGGCTGGTGGCTGTGGGGGTAATGGTGAGGCTGCGGTGGAGAAGATGGAATGGGTTTGTTTTTGGTTGAAGATGATAGAATTGTTTTTGGATTTTGAAATGAAAAGGAAAAGGAAAATAGAGGGTTAAATAGAGAAGGAGAAGGGAAAAGAAATGATGAATTGAGGAAGGGCTGCTGCTGCGGGTGGCTAGGAACAGAGCATTAGTTGTGGGGGAAAGTCAAAGGGGAAGAAAAGAAAAAGAAAGAAATGGAAAGAAAATTAAAGAAAAGGGAAAAATTAAAGAAAAAGAAAAGAAAATAATATAAAATTTTATTGTTAATTAATTAATTTATTAAAATATCTGGGAGTATAAAGTAGGGGAGTAGAGAAGGAAAAAACAAGAAAAGAAATCTTCGGTAAAAATATTATTATTTTAATACGGCAAAATTTGACTGTGTCAGAAATGTTCTGAAACATTCTCAAAAATAGAAAATATTATTTTAAGATGCTTGGTGAAATCGGATTTGAGAAATTCAATATAGTTTTCAAATTAAAAATCCTGGAATCTTCCGACGATACCGGCCGACACCAGAATCGGTCAAATTTTGATAAATTTAGAAAAATCTCAAAATTTGTATTTAGATAGAAAATGAAATTTAAGAAATAATGTGAAAGTCGTTTTTGAAAATTCAATCCCTTTGAAAAATAAAATTCCAGGAATCAGTCAGCGATGCTGACCGACATCAATTTTGGAGATTTTGCAAAATAATTCTGAAAATTTCAAAAAATTATGAAAAATTTAAAATATTAGAAAACACTGTCTGAAACTGAAATCGGTCAAATCAGACTACCAGAAAGGTCAAATCGGGCGGTATGTCGGTATCGGGTTCCCGGTCCAAGTCAGGGCTGACTCTAGGTCTGAAATCTAGATCTGATACCAAATAACGTAGGAAATCACAACTTAAATACAAATAATGGAGGAAAATTGAAATAAAACGGTCAAAAAAAATCAAGACACGTATCTGGGTGCATATCTCGGAAACGGGGTGTTACATAGAGAGTGTGCGTGCAGGTAAGAGTGTGAGAGAATGAGAGGGGAGAACGGGTGGAGGACGTGGGGGACGCGAGAGAGAGGAGAGGGCAGGTGAGATATGTGGGGGAAAGTGGGTGCAGCAGGTGAAGAACGTGGGGAAGAACCTGGGGAAGATGAAGAAGAGGTTGCAATGGTTAAAACTATTCTGGAGGCATTCTCATCACATGCTAATGTGGCCATGTGGTTAAGAGTTTGAATCTTTGAACATCAAAGGAGTTTTCTTTTTATATTTTGATTTTTTTTAATTGCATTTTTTTTTATATAAATCAGTATTTAATTATTAGTTTATTAGATTAAACTTCTATTAATTCAGAAAAATTCTCAAAATTTTTCAATAATAGAAAATGTCATTCTGAACATTGTTGTGAAATTGGATCTCCGAAATTTATCCCTGATTGCTAATTAAAAATCTCGGAGTCAGTCTGTGACGCCGGTCAATCCAGAATTGAGATTCTTCTCCAATAATTCTCAAAAAAATTCTAGAAAATTTAGAAAAATTGAAAATATTGGAAAATAATATCTTGAGCTGAAATGGCCTCAATTCAGCTATCAGGATGGTTAAATCAGGTATCAGATATTAGCATTGACACACGTACATTGAAAACCGAGGGTTACAATTTGTCTCTCCCAGATCATCACTATCCTGGCTCAAACCATCCTCCTCCTTCAGATGTAATGCCACTGCTGAAAAGGTGCAAAGACTCAAGGTCACCATTCTTGACTCGGATTCAGATTGTTGTTGATGCCGCTGAGATGATTCCAGTTCTTCAGCTGGAGCTCTGGCTGAATTAGCTCAAGCCAGAAGATGTACTTGATGAGCATAGAATGTCTTCAGAATCAGGTCAGTCCCTTTCCGCTGCTATATCCTATGGATCAGTTCTTCGAAACTACAAAGGACTTTTTGGCACCTGTTTCTCTCAAAACAGAGGCCGGATAAATTAGAAAAGACTGCTTCTAGCATGCACACATTCGTTGTGATTCCAAGGGTGTGTAATGACTTCAGAAATAATTAAGACTTTTTGTTGGTAGCAGCAGTAGTAGTATGAAGTATTTTAGTTATGTATCAAGTGGTCGTAAATTAATAAATTTTATAAAAAACATTAAACTGTTGACTCTTTTGCTATGAGAATCTGGATAAACTTTGGGAAATATATTTATTTCTTTATTTATTATTGTTTTTTGGAATGAAATGGGTTTTATATTTTTTCCCGGAAGCCCACATTATCAGTAGTTCCTATTCCCCCATGATGCAACATAGATTGTGATGAACCTTAATTTCTAAAAGAGAGATGTCAATAGTTTTACATGTGAAATTAGAAGATGAATCCCAGATCAAGTTTATGAGGTAGGAATGTTAACTTTTGATCGAATGTTTTGGTATATAATTGTAATTCGATGGAGTTCTTTCATATTTCTACTGAGGATCTGAATTTAGGTGAAGAAGGAGAAACTTTCATATTTCATTTTTGTCTCTTTTGTGCTTTGTACTGGGGAACATGAAATTGTTTTAACTTATGGGCAGGTCAATTGTCGTGGGAGTAAAAATACATTTTAAGGGGTTAAAGGTATGGAAAAGGTTGTTGGTTCAGTACAGCAAGCAAGAACAATCAGCAGCAGAGTGATGTATAATGAATCAAGAAGATGTTGGAACGAAAACTCTATTGTTGATCTGTCGCTAGAGTCGGAATTCTGCAGAAATTGGACTCTGATGCTACCTTTTAATTTATGAAGTTCTGATGCCATCTCTCCTTATTCTTTTGGTTGTGTGAGGATTCTAACTACTGTTAGTTTTGTTCTGCACCTCATTAATTTTTTTATTTGGCTGAATGTACTCTTAAGTATCCAAATTTCATTATTATTGTCAAAATAAAACAGGGCTTATACAAAGTTTTCCAAATTTCTGGGGGAGAAAGTAAAGTCACTCAAAGTGATCATCGTGGGTGTTTGTGAACTTTGGTGAATAATTTACAGTGGTTTTTGTAATTTGAGGATAATAGTTACTTGTTCTTGTCAGAACAATCGTCACATGTATTTCTCTTGTATGTTCTCGGAGTAACGATATTTTTTTGTCCATGTGTTTGGTTTGGTTGATTACTTGCTTCCATCAACAAATAGTTGACTCTTCATGCCTGTAGCCTGTAGGAATCTGCGTGATCAACAAATAGTAGCATCTCTAGTGCAGATTAGCGCCCTCTATGATCCCCGCTTCAATCCAGAATTGTTAGAGGATTTGGATGTTGACGATGTAGATCTTCAGCTCCCTAGTGGAGTTGTTTTTGTTTTTTGTATTAACTAGCAAAAAAAAATACAACAACGAATAGTAGCATCTCACATGCTTGTATGAAAATAATCTTTTGGCATATTATATATTTATCCTTGTGTGCGCACTTGTTTTTTGGAACTGAGGTTTTTCCTATGTGAACCACCGTTTCACCTCCTTTACTTCATATATACACACAAAGTATAGAAAGGAATATATACAGGAGAGTTTCAAATCAATGAGTGAAAAAAAAAAAAAACAAACCAAAAGATCAGGACGTCCAAAATTACTACGGTACTGTTGTTTACAATCATAAGTTCAAAGGACTCACGTTCTCGTAGTCAAGACTGAGATTTGGAAGAAGGCTTTTGTCGTTATCATTTACATCTGACATATTTGTTGTTTGTAAAATAATCTGACATGTTTGTTGTTTGTAAAATAGCTGAGTTGGGAAAGTGAAGTGGACTCCACAGTTAAATTTTATCAAATGTGTTTGGCTCGTCAAACCGAGAAAAGTCATAAAAAGGATAATTATGAGGTGAGCCCTTTCTAAAACCTCTCATTTTAGCTCTGTGTTTTCAGCTCGATATGAGTTGGAATGAGTTGAAAGTCGATGTTCATGACCCCACAACCGATCTCTTTTCATGTAAAACGTACTATTCACCCTGACACTCCAGACTTTCTTCTCCGTACCGACCAACAAACACAACGCCCGTAAGTTCATCTTTCGGTTTTCTCCTTCTTTCATTTTTCTTTTGTTTATATTTTTATATTTTCTTTTTCTACAACAGAAGTGGAATGCAAATGATTCACAACGCCAACCCCAGATCATTGTTGTTTTACATCATAAACCCATATTCTACTACAATTGCAGGGAAGGATGGGATTGCAAACTGTGGCCGCTCTCACAGGACCCCCGCTGGCTCTCCAGGCTCCTTGATGCGTCACTCTGCTAGTTTGCTGTTTATATAAACTTTTGGGGCTTAAAGCAGCTGTCATCTGAACGAGGATAAGAGAGTGTGCAATAAAAAAAATTATTGATCTCTGTCTCATAAAAATATTTGGAGAGAGGGAGGGGGTCCTCTAAGAGCCAACACTTGGAGCACAACTGCACAACTATTCGTCCAACGCGACGGTTCGAATTCCATTGAGCAGTGATTTTCTATCGGGAAAAAAAAAAAAAAACTACACAGTTATTCTATCTCTAGATGTAGCAGATATTCGAGGTTGGTTCAAACTCAGAAACGATATCGGTTTCAACTGCTTCGAGTTTGTTGGACATATGAATGCAAATACTTTGAAATATAGTATATAATCTATATCTAGAATATATTTTATTTAGAATATTTATAACACTCTTAAGGCAATTAGTTTGGATCATGTGCATATTAGGATAAGGCAAATTATTTTTTCTTTCTAAAAATCAGTCTATTTAAAAATTTAAGGAAAAATTCGCTACAACCACCTACTTTACTTCATAATTAGAAATAAACTCAGCTTTATAATTTTATTCACTAAAGTCTCATTCATGTTAGCATAAATTGATTCCGCCGAACAATCACTTTTTTTATATATTTTCATTTCCTTTTTTACTCTTTCACATCGTCCCTGACGTTGCTCTCCCCTTAACCCTAATTCCAATCCAAAGTAATTCGTGGATTGACCTGCGCGATCAGGTCGCCGAGGGGTGGGAAGGGGGCGGGGAGCCCCCTTCCGACGGTCTTAGGGGGAAGTCCCCGAACCAAATTATTTTTAGGATCTGCCTTTTACAAATCTCGTTTGCTTGTGCTCACGATGATTTTGTTTGTATTTGTGATTGATGTGGATTTAGATCTGAAAAAATAGAGATCATTCGATGTCAGTGATCGGGGGTCTACTGATGATGGCGATGCTGATATGAGGACTGCGACTCATGATCACAATCATTTTGTAAGGACTGTGATTATGGTCGCAGTTCTTTATTAGAAGACTACGACCATGATCACAGTCATTTTATTAATTGAAAACTAGGACATTTGATAAAGACTGCGATCATTGTCGCAATCCCAATATAGGGTGAAAATTGTCTTTATGTGAGGATCACAATTTTAGTGAGGACTGCGTGATCGCACTCCTAATAAAGACTAAAAAAATAAGCATTTTGTGAGAATTGCGATCATGGTCGCAGTCCTATATAGACTCAAACATGTTCTACTAATGAGGAGTGCGATCATGGTCGCAGTCCTATAAAGAGTAAAGGCATTTTTAAACTGTGATCGTGGTCGCAATCTTATAAAGACTCAAAAACATGACATTTTTTGTGAGGACTGTGATTTTTCTTAGAATTGCGATCATGATCGCAGTCCTCAGAAATAGGACATTTTTGTGAGAACTGCGATAGGCCATTTTATTAGAATTGCGATCATGATCACAGTCCTCAGAAATAGTTTTTTTTAAGGACTGCGATCATGATCACAGTCCTCTATATACCAGCAGCTCACATTTCCAAAGCGGTCCGCTTTTTTCGAGGCGGTTCCCGCAGGGCATTTGCGTCTTTTACCATTGAGGAGCGCTTCTGTGCTTGATATGTGAGCGCACGTGGTTGGCTTAAAAAAGAAGGTGTCTGAAGCGAATAAATTATGAAATTAAGCTTTTGCCTAATTATGATTTGACATAGGGGAGCTGTAGCGAAATCTCCCAAAATTTAAAGTATTTGAATATCAATTATTAATTAGGTGCATTTCGCTATACTCCCTTGTGTAGAATTGTAATTAGAAAAAAATTCAACTTCATAATTTTGTTCGCTTCAGCCACCTCTTTTTTAAAGTAAGAATATGCACCCACGTGTCAAGCGTTGAAACGCTCATCATCGGGAAAGATGAAAAAATTCTCTAAGTAATCGCTTTAAAAAACAGACCACTTTGAAAATGCCCTATTTTTTAGGACTGTGATTATGATCTCGGTCCTCACAAAATGATCATAGTATAGAGGATTGCGACTATGATCGCACTCAATACAAAATGATCGCGTCCCTATTTCTGAGGATTGCGATCATGATCACAGTCCTCATAAAATGCACTATTTACGAGGACTGCGATCATGATTGTAGCCCTCACAAAAAAATGTCTTGTTTTTTAGTCTTTATAGGATTGCGATCATGCTTACATTTTTATTTATTAGGACAGCGACGATGATCACAATATTCACAAAAATGTCTTAATATTTGAGTCTTTATGAGGACTGAGACCATGATCACAGTCTTACTTATAAAATGTCCTATTTTGAGTTTTCGGGAGGACCGAGACTATGATCGCACTCCTCACAAAACGCCTTATTTCTGAGTCAGTCCTCGCAGAGGACTATGGTCATGAGTCTCAATCCTCATATCAGTATCGCCATCACATAAGACCCACATCCACTAACATCAATGATCCCTAATGCTTTCCAGATCTATACACAAACAAAACACATCGCGAGCACGTACAAAACGAGTTCTGTTAAAAGGTCGACCCCCAAAAAAAATCTAGGGACTCTGCCCCCGACCTTGGGAGGGAGTGGGTTCCAACCCTCACGGCGACTTTACATCGCAGATCGACCCACAAATTACTCTGCATCAGGGTCAATATTGAGGAGAGAGCAATGTCAGGAACAATGGGGAAAGGTAAAATAAGAAATGAAAATATATAAACAAGTGGTGGTTAGAAGGAATCAGTGTATGCTGACGTGGATGAGGCTGTAACGAATCAAATTAAGACGCTGAGTTTTTCTAATTATGAAGCAAAGCAGGTGATTGTAACGAAATATTTCTATTAAATTAAGATTCTTCTTATTTTTATGAAATATAGGCTAGAGCCTAGTTCAAGCGTGATTTGAACATCAGACATCTTGCCATAGACAAAGATGTTATAAACTTGTACTACAACGACACTTTGCTATTAGTTAAGATTTTTTGATAATAAAACACTAACACATGCACATTCCGAGTTACCTTTAAACTGACTACCAAAATAAAAACCCTAAATTAGCTAATTATTAAAAATATAGTCAAAGTAAAAAAAAAAAAATATTAGTAAAATATAAAAGAGCGCCGATTAAATCGACATGGGGGTATTTTGGAGCAAAATACTCAAAACAAAATTTTAAAAAACAATTATATTATACGGTACTTTTGTGGAACTACGCCCTTTTGACGCATGACAGATCTAGATCTCACACAAAATCGAGTCGCCCAAATCTTGGAAGCGAGTGCAGGAAAAAAGAGCAGCAGCAAGAAAAATCGAGGAGATCGCAGCTTCGAATCGAATCCAATCCAATCCAATCCAATCGGTTTGCTAATGGGGAGAAATTTCTGCGACGTTCGCCTTCTCCTCGTCGCCGCCGTTGCTGCTTTCATATTCATTCAGGTAACTATATTTACTTGCCCCATTTTCTTCTTCGTCGTCTACTTCTTCATTGTTTGCCTTAGATTTTCTCTAAAAATTGATCCATTTTGAATACAAAATCAACACAATAATTTGTCTCATTACCAGTCTATATTACGAGAGAGATACTTGTGTAATTTGAGCGGGGGAAAAAGAAGATGAACCCAACTGGTTTAATTAGTGGGGTATTTAGGGCATGGCTTTATCTTAGGGAATTTTATAGTTTGTGCAATCACAGTTCAGTTTTCAAAAGGACATGGTCTGAGTTTGCATTAATGGGGACGGAAATGAACCATGGTCATGGGAAACTACATTTTCGCTTTCCTTTACTCTCATCATGCATTTCTGAGGTGAGGTAACTATTGGGAATATTTTGTAGAAATTATTTTACATTATACTATATTTGAAGAAAACCAAAATGACAATTGAAATGACATCTCCGTTGGTGGTGGAAGAAGCCACGGGATGCCACATTGGCCTTGCATGTGCCATGTCAACCGTGACAGACTAGACTAGGGAACTCCGACGAGTGTGACCGCAATAGAGTGGTGGACCTCGAGATGCGGACTTTGTTGCCTAGTAAGGAAAGAGTTGAGATTAAAAAAAATTCTTTGAGATAAGCAAAAACTAGGAGTAAGAACTTGTAGGCTGTGTATAAACTTGTATAATCTTTGGTCTGTATTCTCTTAAAAGGTAAAAGAATGTATAGCCAAAGATTGTCTAACTTCTGAAGGGGACCAAAACATTTTCACGTGAGACAAATAAGACGAGGAAAGAAGTCAAAAGATAGGAAAAAAAGAAACCTGAAAAGGTCCATGATCCATAAGGTCGGAATTTAGGTTTTCTAGACATTATTGTTTAAAATATATCCTTCAGAAACCCCATAATTTGAACCCAAAATCCTACTCTAATTTGACCAAGAATAACCAGTTCTGTTGACTAAAATTGCAACATTTAATGTTTTTTCTAGTGTAAGAGAACATTGCTCCCTGTCGGATTTCTGCCAACTAAAAACTGTACTCAGGCAATCGAATATGCTTTTGGAGAGATGATTTTCTTTGGTTTCTTTCAATTGAAAATTTGATTGACCAAATTGTCTTTTAGACTTTTTCAACCAACCGCTTTGTGGTTTCAGTGGGTTTTCTATTTTATGGGCCCCTAGATTCACATGGATCAATACTCTTATAATTTTGTAAAATTCTGCCCATGAGCTTTGATATGGTGTTTTTGATGGTTCCTTCTCCAGTTCACATTTCACATTTCACATCTTCAACAGGGCGGTTGTTCGATGAAAAATTGGAAAGTGCACTACTTTATCAGACTTAGTTCAAGAGTGGGGTGCAACGTACCCTTGAACCCCTTTATTGCTATTTGTCCCTTTGAAACAAAATTCATGTTGCTTTGGGGATTGGCTATTGCCTTCATCAAGCTTTTCCTCACTTAGATCTTCGAGTGAAAAGTTCCCCCTTTTGTGTCAAACATGGAACAAATTACTAAATCATTAGAGAGAGTTTCTAGTCTGGTTGCCTTAATTTGGATAGCTTTTTTACTTGTGTCAAGACTTTGATTTTTATAGCCACTTTCTTGCTTTTAATATGAAGATCAGGGTGCATAAACCAACACTCTTTTTTATTTGACCATTTTTCTTGTAGTTTTCACAATAACTCCTGCAAATAACATTTGCTTTCTTATTGTTGTGCCCTGTTATTCACCCTTTGGTTCAGGTTGAAGATCAAACCAACCCAACCAACATTTTACACCTTTAAGGCTAACCTAACTCAACCCGACCTTGTATTAGGATCTAACCAACCTAACCTATTATATTAAGGTTAAGTTAAGTTGGGCTGGGACTAGGTCAGATTGGGTCAATCAGGTAGGTTGTACTATCATTATAATAGAGCTAAATATTGAAATTATCAACTAGTTTTCTGGCACGTGCATAACATGATTTTTGAAATCTTAAGGACTTTAAAAGGTTAGAAATCTATATTTTCAATTGGGTAAAGGGATGATGATTTTAATAGACATGTGTATGGCAAGTGCTTTCTATTTGCAAAGTCATTATCTACTTACATTATTAAATTGACAATAACCAATCAAACTATCAAAGGATGGTTTAGTATTCCATGCACATTGATATACCCACATCATCCACTGTACCTTGGAAATAATAGGTTGCTAATGACAAGTGCGCATGCTAATGCAACATTTATGTCAAATATTCAAAATTAAATTAAAAGTTGACAACCACTTGTTTTGTAAATTTTAGGACCCGTACCAAGGTTTGGAGTATCGTTCGATACTAATATTTTGGCCTGATTCCAGTATTGCCGATATAACTCAATATAACCAATATGATACACGATATTACCGATATGACGAGACATAACAATCGATAAATGATCGATATTGCCGATTCTTGATACTGTGGGCCGATACCGAGATTTCAAATTATGCCACATACCTTGTAAAAGGTGAATGGCCAGTAAAATTGGAAGAAACGTGAAGAGATAGGCCTAAAAGTTAGAACTATTTAGAATCTATGAAATCAAGCCATTCAATGGTGTCAAGTTATTAAAATTCAAATGGATGGTTGAGATTTCATGCATAAGTGGTAATGAATGTTGGATGATCAAGATTTTATTGAGGAACCTCATGCAGCGCCAAATCTGAGTCCCCAAGGTACTACAGAGTTTGAATTATATTAGTAAAAATGTACATGTAAAATTTTATATAGTCAGAAAACTTCTAAATTATTTCAAACGTACGCGAGCCTATACCTTAGATGTGTATTGTATAAATAAAACAATTATATAGCACGAGCAATTTCATAGGTAGAGAACTAAATAAATGCAGAAAATCTTCATTGGGTTCAGAAGAATGGGATTCATTTTAGTTTTGAACAATAACACATATCCTTATGAGTACGTCACCAAGAAACACGCTGTTAAGAGCACAATGATCTAATTTAGTTCTATGAAGGTGCTTATTATGTACAAAGCATGCAGATCAAAATACTTTGGTGGGTAAAGAAAACAAATTAGTTTGTGGACATAGAGCCGAGTATGGAATATGACCTTCTAGAGCAGACGAGGGCATGCAATTAATCAAATAACATGTGATAAGAAAGACATCTCAAAACTATTTAGGAACCCACATGTGAATTAATAATGTGCGTGCAACCTCAAATAAATACCAGTTTTTACGTTCAACAACACTATTTTGTTGAGGTGCATAAGATTGATGTAGAATACCATGTTGAGACATGAAGGTTGAAAAACATGAACTTTTTTATGGAGGTATTATATTGATTCTTCATTTCATTATAAAGGTTTTGAGATAGAAAATACTTCAAAATATTTTTTTTATTAAATACATCCTAGTGACCCGAGAATAATCATTCACAAAAATTCTAAAATACTTGAAACCAAGTTTTGACGTTATTGAACAAGGACCTCATAGAGCTGAATGAACTAAAACAAACAGGATGTCAACCTCTCTAGACATATGATGATTTCTACCTAGTTGAAGGACTCATAATTTAAAGACAACATAATTTAACTCCGCAACTAAAAGCTTCAAAGCTTGTAAAGATGGATGTCCTAATTGATAATATTGATCAAAAGCAAATACAGAACTATGACATGTTACTTGTTTGGACTCCAAGTCCATATAATACAATCAACCATACTTATGCTTGTTGTCACTATCTTCTTCGTTCCAAGTTTCTAAAATACACAATGCGTGGGAAAAAATAATTACTAAGCAATTTAGGGTTCTATCAATTCTACTGATTGATAACAATTGAAAGAGAACTTCGGAACATAAAGATGACAAAGATAATGAGGATGTAGCATTAACGGTGCCTATATCTTGTATGAAAGATACACAACTATCTATCAGTGCCATCGATGGATGAAAAGAAACAGAGTCAAGAAATGATAATATACTTATGTTTTGAGTTATATGATCTGAATCTATAACCCACGTGCAAGGAGATGATGTAAGGCAAGAAGTGGAGTGGAGTTACTTGTCCGTGCTAGAGTAGTTGCGGAGGAAGATGACTTATGGCTAGCTTGAAACTACCAAAACATTTAAAATTGCTATAATTGCCAGCGCATTTACCCTTGCCTGGGAAACTTTTGAAATCTCTCTACTTTTCCTGAGTTGTAGCTAATTGGTAGCTTGAGGTGGCTTAACCATGTAACTTTCAACAATTGTTCTTAGTGTGGCCTACTTATTAGCAATAGTGGCATATCCCCTCAAAGGAATCTCTACCACCAAATCTTCCACTAGAGCAGCCTCTATCATGTCCACTACAATCCTTCAGATCTGCCATAAAAATCGCCTTTTCCGCCCTAGTGTCTTTGATCAGTGATCTTGCACAAGATGATCTCAGAAACAACTAGTTTTGAATCAGCCATTTGACACAAGTACTCAAATCACCAAAGGAAAAAAGTTCTTGAGAAGAAAAGCTCCTTCCAATCTCTCTCACAAACAAATCCTCAACGTGATATTGGGATCCAAAACACCCGAACAAACAATCCTCCCTCAGGATTTAAACACCCAACAAATAACCCAAACAAATGATGGGATCAAAATCACCAAACTCTCTAGTATTCAAAAAGAATAGATATTCGAAAAAAAAGAATAATGGACTCAGGGAGTTTAACCCTTTTTCTTTTTACTGCGCTGTTCATGTGAACAGTACCGCGGCGGTATTGTTCGCGATGAACAATGACCCCTTTATTATTTATTTATTTTATTTTTTTACAGATCTCATATCAGAATTATTCTGAATAAAGGTAAGAAAGAGAAAAAGATGATGAAGAAGAAGAGGATTCAATGTTGATGTTGGTGATATTAGATGGAGATGATGACGATGAAGGTTGAAGAGAATCTAGAACCTAGGGCTGTGATACCATGAGAAGATTTTGATTATGAAAATTAGAGAACTGATGAGTTCTCTCTTTGTATTCTTTATATGCAAATACAATTCTAACTCTTAATAGCAATATGACTGGTAATTATGTAATGACTTCTAATAATAGACCAAAACCGCAATGTAATCAACTGTAACCACAAGCTGGTTGGACTGGTTTCACTGTTGTAGCAGAGCAGAGTTCTCTTCATTTGATTTCGATTCAGTGGAATCTGAATTCGTCTAACCAAATTCATGCTGCCAGGATTGTGTGCTCATTTTGGTTAGCCAAAATGGATATAAGTAAGATTTCTAGTCCATTGACCCCTTCTGAACAAGATAATAGCTTAATGATCTAATACCTATAAGTTGAAAAGACAAGGAGGCCTTTTAAACATGCTTACGATTACAAAGCTGAGGGGGCTCCTATGGTGAACAAAATGATGAAACCTATGAAGTCTAGCAGTCTCAATGTGAAAAAGGATTTACAAATGATTGCTAGGTCGGGTTCCTTAAATGGCGTATAGGGAGGGAGGGAGGGGAGCAGGGAGATGCCTAAATATTTATATGATGTTCATTGCCTATAAGATTGATATTCATTGCCATTAAGATCGTCTTATACTCGTCTTCATTCTTTTCTTTAAGATTTTGGTGCTTTTCTTGATTTCTTCATTAATTATGCAATTACTTAGTTTCTACTTTGTATATATTATACAAGCTTAATGTATTTATTGCGTACAAATTAAGTTAATCATTCAAAAGATTTTCTTAACTTCTTCCTTTTTTTTCCAATTTCTTTTTAACTGATTGGCCTGAATGTATTTATTGTATATAAATTCATATAATCATTGAAAGGTTTTCATAACATTTCCCTTTTTTCTATTTCTTTTTTATCTGTTTTTCCTATTTTATCATATGTTATTTATAATTTAAAAAACAAATTGGCCACTTTTGCATCACTAAGGCTTCAGAAGCGCGAGCTGCTCTTTGCCTTCACCACCCTGCTTCGTTTTTAACAGCACTATGAACAAATTGAAGATAATTATTGAGGTAAGCTTGTTAGAGACAAAGATAGTTAATGGTCCCTCCATGGTTTCAAATATTGGCTGATTCTGATATATAATATATCGGCTATATCGTATCGGGTTTTGAGCTCCCGTTACGACATTAACCCAATAATATTGATGTTATTGGGGCTGTTATTGCTGATCTGACTGATCTTGCCGATATTGATGGCCGATATTGACGATATTGATACTAAAAACCATTAGTCGATCCTGATGCCGAGATTTAACCTTGTATCACTCTTTTAAAAAAGCTTCGGAATTAGTTTCATTTGTTTCATAATGCCTACTATTTGTGCAAAAGATTTAAAGAAGTCCTATAGTGAATAAGATGTGCCAAAACAATTTGTGGCGATTTTATCAAGGCACTTGCTTTTTTTGAAATGCCTTCTAACAATGGAAGTGCTAGAATGGCATTTTTGTCATTAAAGATATAATTGTCCTCTAACAGTTAAAGTGCTAGAGTGGCAATTTTAGCAGTCACTTGATTTTTAACCTTGAACTGAATCCAGTCCATATCGAAAAACATTCATTATTCCTAGAACACAGCACCAGTATTGTTATCTTATTACTGATTTGCATTTCTGTTATTGAAAAGGGCTGATAATCTTCTTCAATTGCCTGACTCTTTTTTGTTGGAATATGCTATTAGCCTACTATTTTATATATTTCAGCTTGTTGTCCTTTATGTCCATCTTTTTGTGGAAAGCGTATAACTTCATTATGTTTTATATGCCTTCTTGCTTAACATGTTCCACGTATATGTTTATGATGCTTTTCCTTTCAATTTTTCGTATTCATTTAGTTGGTTCTGACTATTTTTTCTTTTTCTTCTGCTTCTTTTATATCTAGATACGTCTTTTCTCGACCCAATCTCAGTATGCAGATCATCTGGCAGCCGCTGTAAGTGATAGCAATTCTCCTTATATTGATTATGTGTACATAACTGGCTGCTGCCACCTTATTCACTATATTGTACATTTATTATTCTCCGGGTATGAGTCACGGGCACTTTCATGAGCACCGCCGCCGCCGCCGCCACCACCACCATTATTATTATTATTTATTATTATTATTATTATTATTATGTTATAATTTTATGTCATTGTATTATTAAGAAACAGTTACAATATTCAAGTATCTGTAATTGTTTTTTGAGGAGTTTTGTGAAGGCTTAATAAGCAGTTTATATTTGTGTCCAGTGTTCCCTTTTAATCTTGGATGGAGAATGATTTAAATGTAACACTATTTGTCCAGTTTTTTTAATCTATTCAGGAGAAACTACAAAATTAGTTAGAAAATATGCATGAATAGTTAAGACGGTGAACATTATTGAAAACAGCACGAGATCAGGGATAAGTTTGGCGGAGGACAGAGATGGGTCACGAGAGATGGGGCCGCGGGAGTTGGTGTTGGGTTTATGGGGGAGATGACCACGGGAGAGGAAGAGAGGAAAGATAACGAGAGAAGCGTTTTTTTTGCCTTCTTTTCTTTTTTTGAAAGAAGAGAGGAGAAGTAGTGTTATTGTTTGGATTATGGCTCATGACCCTAAGGCTCTGATACCATGTCAATTCAAAGATTTGGAACTGGAGAGATTAATTATCCCTCTCTGATTGTTCTATGTATAGAGACCACAGTATATTTTACAAATAAGTCCAGATGCATGTAACATATTATCTGACAATGTGGAACAAAAAGCAAGAACCAAAATGCTACAATGTATAGATCATTGCACACACCAATGACTTAAAGCCTCACCATCCGTAGGTCCAAGTGTGTGGCTTAACTCATGCATATCGATATTGGAAACAACGCCGACAATATGGATCCTTGACATGGTAATATGGAAGATAACACCAACACCCCTTTCCCTTCTCTTTTAAGGGCCCTATTGGAAAGAGATCTCGGAAGGTGCACCATGTATATAGAAAATACAAGATGGACACGGAAACAGATGATATACATGTTTCATTACGCTCTACATTTTCTAACAGACTAAAACATATATAAACCAAAAATCAAATGGTTTGAAGACATTTTACCTATGTAGCTATTTAGAAATAAAAGTAAAACCATGCTCGATGGATCAGCGGAACTTTTATGCAATTTTTGGCCACTGATACCAAGGAGAAATTGTAAATAATTCATTGAAAGTATGAATTAAATAATTTAAATCCAGAAGGGGAAGAAGACAATGCTTGATTTAGGGAGCTGCAGTTATCTCCAGGTCACCAACGTTTCATTTCTGACTCACAAATTTGGCCTTAGATGCGTCACAGGGGTGACACTTCTGTTGGATCTTTGATGGAAAAAAATGCAGTAACCACTAGTTGGATGGTACGCCAATAATATGTAACCAAAACTGCTTGCATGAAGGAGATGACATCCAATTTTCATAGGGAACTTATCAAGCTTATTCTATACTATATAATATGGCTAACTTTCCAGTTCTCATTATGAGACAAGAATTATTTTCTTGTAACTATATTCTTGCCCTTATTTAAAGTTCTACTTCCTATTCATAATCTCATTGTGTAATAAACTTGAAAACAGGTTGAATCTGAAAGTCGATGTACAAGCCAAATGCGGTTGTTGATAGATCAAATAAGCACGCAACAAGAAAAAATTGTTTCCTTGGAAGGTGCACATATACTTTTATCTCAATCTGTTCAAGTTCTAATTGAATCCGTGCCAATGTCAGACAGCATATTAGCAGTAGGCTTTGATTGCAATGACTTTCTCTATTTCTTTGAGTCAATACAAGAATTATCTCTTTGTTTCTAGAATTAGGCTTATGATATTGAACTAATGTTTTCTCATTTAATCATACCAAGCAATTATGGATTGAAGGGGAAAAAAAGGAAAAATATCCTGATCTGCAATAAAACATATACATCTTACACTTGGTACTGCCATAATTATCCATGAAGAAGCATGCCCTTTCTTATTGAAATGCAAATTATTAGAATTCAAAAGGAAGGTAAACTGAAACGTGCGTAAGAGGTCAACTAGGATCAAAATGTTTGAAGAGGAAGACTAGGTAGTGACCAAAGTTGATCCCTCCGCAAGCCGTCCTAGAAGATATTCACCAGAAAATAAGGGTATCTGAAGACATGATAACTGGTTGGACATCGAAGAAAGCATAACACAATTAAGAAAACAGAACTGGTAAGCTAGTAATCATTGAGTAGACCAGAAGAAAGGCCAGCCAAAATTTCACTGCTGGCTGGTAGACTGGTAGTAGATAGAACTTAAAGGTCCTTCATTGTACACTTTGGTCTGCTCTCGTCTTCATCATAATTTTTGTACACATGAAGGGAAATCATTCTAGTCAATTTAAGAATGACTAAGGAGCAATTAAATATCAATAACATTGTATATTCCTAAGTCATAAGACCCATAACCAAAGCACGTGTGACAGTTAATATTAAGCATGGATCTTGCAAGTTTGCTTGCATATGAACAACTCTTTTTTTAGAAGGAAATATGTCCTATTTAAAACCTGCTGTTGTGAATGAATTTGCATTACACAATTTCATTTAAGCTGATATTAACTGTTTATTTTCCAAAGAAGCAAGTAAATAAAATTCCTATCTAAATTTCAGATCTTATACTATTTTGATGTTTCAGAAGCAAATAAACTTCAAGACGAGGAGCACGCTCAGCTGAGGGGTCTTGTTCGAGATCTTGAAAGTATGATCTTTTGTTAACTTTCTTTTGGTTGAAAATTTGCTATACCTGTTCCTGCAGAGATAGTTTTGACTATTCTTTTGTACTGTGATCACTTTAACTTGTTCAATTTGTTTGTTCATTAAATTATTGAATATACTATTTGGAAGGAAAATAAAGTTGCAATTATCAAATAATGTAACACAGTAATTTTGAAACAGCAAAAACAAATAAAATGTAATATAGAACATTGCATATTTCCACTTCTCTTTAGTGAACTTACAATTTGCACTAGTGCTATTTAAGAAATATCTTCATGGAAACTCCTCTCAGAGCTTAAAAATTATCCACTACATCATTTAGTTTCTGGGCCTATTAAATATGTGCTCTATGGACTGGTCTGCCACAACTAATGTTTTTTGCTGAGATCGCCAACCATTTATGATTCCTCTATCTGCTAAGAAATTACAATATAAATATCATATTTGTATGTTATTGTATGTTGGTTGAAGCCAAGAAGTGTTTTGTAGTTTCTAAAAGCTTTACTTCAACTCACAGTTAATCTTATATTTGAATTTATGCATTTGGGGTACAGGAAATGGTCTGCAGAACTTAATTGGTAAAGCAGAGGTATGATATTATAGAATTCTGATC
The DNA here is from genome assembly GCA_038442645.1 of Agave tequilana. NCBI lineage: Eukaryota > Viridiplantae > Streptophyta > Magnoliopsida > Asparagales > Asparagaceae > Agave > Agave tequilana. The sequence goes on along the minus strand of JAVJIF010005066.1, from coordinate 80,714 downwards.
TTCTTTTTTCCTTTTCTTTCTTCTTATTTTGAGAATGTCTATAATTCTGTTTGTAGCATGTTGAGGATTAGATCACTGTTTGATGCTTTCTCAATGATTATATAATTTATATTACAATATAATTAGTCTTGTTTTTCTGTTCAGGTACCTGTTGCAGCTGTTGTAATAATGGCTTGCAATCGTCCTGACTATTTGCAGAGGACCATTGAGTCTATCTTGAAGTACGTACATGCTTTGTTTATTTAATATTGTTTGTTTAAGTGTAATGTAAATAATACTATACAGGTTTAGTACTCTTGTATTTTATTAAGCAATAATCCCGAAAATTTCAGGTATCAGAGTGCAGTTGCATCAGATTTTCCACTTTTTGTATCCCAGGTAAGTGTCTGTGTGCTTTTTACTCATTATTATCTTGATGACCTGCTGGCTGGGATGAACAGTTTTTCTATGATTCTGCAGGATGGGACAAATCCTGATGTTAAAGCCAAAGCTTTGACTTACAGTCAGATAACATATATGCAGGTTTAAATCTGACTACTTTCCTTTATGCTATGCAAACACAGTATAAAGTTAATCTCATGCTTTAAAATCTTAGTATTGGTATTGGTATCGGCCACTCGTCAATATCGGCATTTAACAAGCCATATTTGAAACCATGGCTAATCTATATCATTTTGCCCATTGCTATGTATTTCTTTAAAGTAAAATTATGCATTCTTACTAAGTAATATATAATTATTATATATGATCCCGGGATCCACCGAAGTAAATATTTAATTTTTATTTTTTATTTATTTTTATTTTTTTTCCTCACTGGTAAAAGAGTGGGAGCGGGTTGTGGGGAGTCCCTGGTTCAAGTCCTGGCTACGGCCTATGTATCCAAAAAATGGTAGGAATTTTGTTCTTTTTTTGGCTAGAAATGCTTCTAGTCAAAGAACTTATTGCCCTTTTTATGTGGTTCTTATAACAAGATCTTCTTTTGTAGAAGTTAAGGTATGTAGAGCAAAATATTTTGCAATCCATTTACCATAATTTCTGGCAAACTGCATTCCTTTAGTTCTAGTGTTGATCTCTGGTGACAGTTGTTGCTGCTTCTTGCAGCCCCAATTCAATTTAAGAGGAGATGCTCTGAATATATGAAAGCAGCTGATTGGTGCGGCAAGTAGGAGTGATAGTACTGTAGTTGAAGGAGCTGGCAGGAGAGATCAAAATGAACATGGACTGAAATAGGAAAAATAAAAATATTGTGAATTCTTATCTAACAGAAGATATTGCTCTTTGCACAGCTGAATAAGGATCAAGACGCAAAAAAGTTGGATAGTCTTTGCTATTATTCTCATAGATGTTCTTGCTGAATGCTAGCCTGTTTAGGACTGAGCTTGCAACCTCAAGTATAAATTACATATTAGTACTTTGGTAGGCAATGAGAAAAGATGCTCTATATTCATAGAGTGACAACCTCTTAAATTGACCAAAATGTTTGCTTCAGAAGATCTTATGCATCCTCTTTTTTGAAATCAAATTAGCTGATGGGTAGATATTGTTGAAGATGAGATATTCCCATGAATCCCATCAAAGACACCTTGTTAAATGATGGGAATTGAAGTTACATTGCACCTATCTCATCGTCGAAATTGATTCCCTTGTACTAATTGATGAGACACCAAGTGATGGGTTCTGTTTCTGCCTGTCCATAACTGCTATACTGTTTGTAGGTCAGGATGCTTCTCAATTGGTAGCTTTATCTTCACATGATCTCTTTGAAGGTTATGATGCTCTTAGTTGTTATTCTTGCTTTTCAGTGATGAAGGGACAAGTTTTCCACCAAAGATGTGGTGGAATGCTTGGCTTACAAATTTCATGATTGTTGTTTGCTTTCAGTGTATGAATGATCTGCCCACCAAAAAGCTTGACCCTTGCACGAAAATGAAAACCCACATTGTTATCTTCACTAGTGTAAGTGTAACCAGATCATTTAGCAGGACTTTGTCATCATTGTTTTCTGCAGTGCTTACCTTTTATGGACAACGTAGTTGTGTTGACCATATATGTCACAGCAGATGAGTAGCTGCATACACATGGTTGTGGACTTGACTGATCATTTGTGGTTGGGATCTGACAAAATGTCTTTATTTTTATCCCTTTGTGATCCTGTGGCATGTTTTGTCCTATTTTTTTGTCAGTTTATGCAGTGTTTCTCATGTTAAAACCCTTTTTAACTGTTGGAATGATTGACTTTTGTTCTTCTTGCAGCACCTGGATTTTGAACCAGTGCATACAGAAAGGCCTGGGGAATTAATTGCATATTACAAAATTGCAAGTAGGTGTTATTTCATATATATTTGATATTGTTTGCTGTGACAACTACTGGAATTATTTGCTTTTCCAGGGCATTATAAGTGGGCCTTGGACGAGTTATTTGTGAAAAAAGGTTTTCTTCGAGTGATCGTATTGGAAGGTGCTATTTTTGGGAGGATTCTGTAAAGCCTGTCTTCCTTTTCTGCAATGCTTTGTAGCTGTTTTTGATCGTGAATTAATTGCCATTAATTTCTAAACAGATGACATGGAGATTGCCCCAGATTTTTTTGACTATTTTGAGGCTACAGCTACCTTACTGGACAAAGATAAGTATGTTCTTCTGTCAATATACTATGTTATGTTACTTTTAAGATGAATTTTTTGTTAGATATGCCTTCTCATTCCTTTGGCACTGGAATCTCACCCAATGTGCAACTAATGAAGGACGATAATGGCTGTTTCTTCTTGGAATGATAATGGACAGGTGCAGTTTGTGCACGATCCCGGTAAGATTTTGAGCACGACCCCTTCATTTATAGTTCTTTATTCTTTGAAGACCCATGTCACGTGTTATATAGAAAATTTATGCATGCCACATCTGTGTCTATATGTGCTGCAGAAACTCTCTATCGTTCAGATTTCTTCCCTGGACTTGGATGGATGTTGTCTAAATCCATATGGGATGAGCTATCACCAAAGTGGCCTAAAGCATATCCTTGTCTGTTACAATATGTTCATTTCTTATTTAATAACTTTTACCACCTGTATCAGCAATGTTTTGATTTCTTCCTTGACATGATTATACTTATTGGATGACTGGGTGAGATTGAAGGAGGTGCACAAAGATCGTCAGTTTATTCGCCCAGAAATTTGCAGAACATACAATTTTGGTGAGCATGTACGTTGACAATTTCCTACGGCACTATCATTAATGCGTTGTTCGTAATTGTTGTTTATTTATTCTTTTTTCTATTCTTCGTTAAAAGACACCAAGTACATTGTGGATTGTTATTTAATTTGCAATAAGGTAAAACTTGCTAGTTAGAATTACAACTGTCCAATCACATTCACTAATATAGCCTTTTCCCTAATTCTCATGACTGAGCTTTTAGATAAGTATCGTAGCAGTGCGCTTTTTGCAGTAGTTTGATATAAGTTGAGATGACATATTTGCTGATTGTGTTCTATTAGCAATTAGAACCCAAAGCATGATCTTCTTCTTTAAAGATAGGAGCCAATATATAGAGATACAAGTGGGTATGGGTAGTGGGCCTAAAGCCCAATAACCCAGTAACCAAATAACAAAATATCTAAATTAACACTCCCTCTCAAGCTGGAGCATATATATCTATCATATCTAGCTTGCTACATAAGTTCGAAAACACCTGAGGTGAAGCCGCTTGGTAAGAAGATTTGTCAACTGCTTCGAAAATGGTGTGAACGGAAGAAAAACTACCTTCTTGGTCCAAGCATCGTTTACCAAATGACAATCAATTTCAGTATGCTTGGTCCTCTCATGAAATACAGGGTTCTGGACAATGTAAATTGCAGACTGATTATGATAATGCATATGCATGGATCTAGACTGTCTAAAAGCAAGCTCCATCATTAAATTCTTCATCACATCATCTTGCAAGCAGTATGATCCATAACTTTATACTCAACCTCTGCACTAGAGCAAGATACCACATCTTGTTTTTTGCTTCTCCAAGTCACAAGATTTCCTCCAACAAATGTGCAATATCCAGTGGTAGATTTTCTATCCCCGTTGTCACCAACATAACCAGAATCAGAGTATCCTTAAATGTGTACATGTCCGTGTTTCCTGTACAACAAACCTTTTCTCGAAGAACTTTTAACATAAGCCAGAATCTTCAGTGCAACTATCCAATGAACTTCTCTAGGTTGCTGCATGAATCTACTCAATACCCCAACGGCAAAGGTTATATGTGGCCTAGTAACCGTGAAATAGATCAATTTTTCAATCAGTGTTCTGTACCTTTCTGGATCATTAAGAGTGTGGGTATCATCAAACTACAAGTCTACATTGGCTTCCATTGGAATACTAGTAGGTTTGCACCCCAAAAGTCTTGTCTCGTCCCGAAGATCCATAGCATACTTCTGTTGAAAGAGAATCACACTATGTTTTGATGTGCAACCTCAATCCCTAGAAAGTATTTAGGCTCACCTATGTCCTTGATCACAAAATGACGCCTAAGATTTTTCTGTTTCCAGTAGGCCAGCTGAATTACTCCCAACCTACAGAATATCATCAACATACACTGCCAGAATTGCTAAGCTAGACTAAGTATGCCTGAACGAAGACAGAGTGATCTGAGCGACATCGATGAAAACCAATGCTAGAGATAGTGATGCTAAACTTCTCAAACCGTGCCCATGGACTCTATTTGAGTCCATATATTGCCTTCCTCAGACAACAGACTTTATACTCCATGAGCAACATACCTCGGAGGTTGTTCCATGTATACGTCCTCCTTCAAATCCTCGTACAAGAAGGCATTCTTGACATCTAACTGGAACAAGGGCCACGACAGGTTGGCAACAATAGAGAGTAGAATCCTGAAGGTGTTCAACCGAACAACTGATGAAAATGTCTCAAAGTAATCCACGCTATAAGTCCAAGTAATCCTTTGGCAACAAGCCTGACCTTATACCGATCCACCGAACCATCTGCGCGATACTTTAAAGTAAAGACCCATCGACAACCTACAACAACAATATCTGGTGCAGAGACCAACTCTCAAGTTCTTCGAGAAACAAGAGCATCTATCTCCTCATCCATGGCCTGCTTTCAGGCAGGTACCAATATAGCATTCTCATAGGATTTGGATATAGGTTCAGAAGACAAAGACATGGCAAACTGACGAAAGGAGGGATTAAGACGATCATAGAAAACAAACTAGAAAATATGATGATCAGTACAAGACCGTTTACCTTTACAGAGGACAATAGAAACATCAAGATCAAAGGGAGATGTTGATGGTTGAGGAGGTGGACCGTCCATTGGAGGAGAGGGGTCGGCCGGAACTGGTGCAGAGGCAGTAACTTTTTTGCCGATAAGTGTAAATGTATCTGAAATCTCAAACAAACTTTGGTGTAGGTGGTTTTGTAGTATCTATCGGTGACATTGGCAAAGAGACATCAGGTGCAGGCAACAGGACAGATGGTAGAAGAGGGATAGACTCTGATGCAATAACTGGACTCTGTGGAGAGAAGTATGGAATGGACTCAAAGATCGTGACATCTGCAGATTCAAAATACTTCCTGGTGGAAGGACTGTAGCATCAATATCCTTTCTGAGTTCTAAAGTACCCAACAAAAAACATATTTGATAGACCAATAAGACAGTTTATCCATTTTGGAGACAAGTCCTGAACAAAACACGTACAACCAAACACACATGGAGTTATGAAAAAAATACTTTTGTTAGGGTAAAGACAAGAGAATGGAACTTGACCATTAAGGATAGAAGATGGTATTTTATTAAATAAATGGCAAGCACTTAACACAACATCAGACCATAAATATTTTGAAACATACATATGTATCATCATAGTTCTGGCAACATGTAGGATGTGTCTATGTTTGTGTTCAACAACGCCATTCTCTAAGGATGTGTGAGAACAAGAAGTTTGATGAATAATCTCATTTTTAGAACAAAAAATAGACACGTCATTTTTCACATATTTCAAAGCATTATCAGTACGAAGCACACAAATAGAAGTAGAAAATTGATTTTTTTATTTCATTAAAAAAAGTTTAATAACACTAGACACTTCAGACCTCTCTTTTAGTAAATACAACCAAGTCATGCGAGAGATGTCATCAACAAAAATGAGAAAATATTTAAAACCTTTAACAGAAGACATAAGACTAGGACTCCCAAATATTTGAGTGGACTAGCTCAAGCGCAGAACTATTGTGATTATTGACTCGACTTGGAGAAGTGGTACGGTGATGTTTGCCTAACTCACAAGACTCACAACCTAAAGTAGAAATAAAAAACTCAATAGAAACTATATACCGAAGCTTTTGCACGGAAGGTGACTCAGACGACAGTGCCAGAGTAGAACTGGATCAGGCTTATCTGCAACGAAGCCAGTTTGTGTCACTTGGTTGTCCAAATAGTACATGCCTCTTCTCTCATGTCTCGAACCAAATTTCCTCCCAGTCGACAGGTCCTGAAAAATATAGTAGGAAGGAAAGGTTATTTTGAAGTTATTATGCTTGATGAACTGACTAATGGACAATGAGCTAACAGAAAATTTTGTAACATATAGGACATCAGTGAGAGATAAGTATGGAGTAGTCTGGACTATCACATTGCCTAGTACATGTGACTGGGTACCATCATCAATATTAACAGAGGAAAATTTATTTGAAAGATTAACGAAATAAAGTTTTGCTTAATAGCTGTCACGTGGGATGAGGCTCCTGAGTCTAAAATTCAAGGCTTTTGAGGAGATGTAACATAGGCATTCATACCTGAAGAGGATGCATGAGTCGCTGAATGACTGGTCTAAGCAAACTCGAGCGGACACAGTCTATCATACTCCTATGATAGAACAATAGTGGACGAGTCAAAAGAACCAGAGTAAGCAGCTGAAGGAGCATGCATGCGATGAGTATTACTAGGGGCATGAGTATCAACATTAGCCAGTTGTGCCCATTCAGGGCGATCAAACTTCTCCCACTTCTCAGAGGTATAGTTACTCCTCCCGCAATGCTTACATTGCGTGGGCCTCTTATCAAAGAAACTCTATTTGCCACTCGAGGAACTACGACCACCTTCAAATGAGCTACGTCCTCCTCCAAATTCATGGCCATGTTCACGACCACGACCTCTACCACGTCCGGTGGTCATGACAAACTGCTCAATAAATGCTACAGGGAGCACATCAGTTCCAGTAGATACACACATAACTCTGGAGAAAGTGACAGTCAATGTAGGGATACTATCTCCTCCTAGTATATGACCCGGCACTTGTGATCGTAGTGAGAGACTCAGACCAGACATGAACTTTGACACTGTGAAATCCTGACGCTGTCCCCTCAGTGTCGCCACATCAGTGACAGCAGACTCATGCATCTCGAGCTCATCGATTAGACTCTTGAGTTCTCCATAGAACTCAGGCACAAATCGATCCCCCTACTTTAGCTCAAACAGACGCTCATATAACTCAAACACCCTCGAAGGGTTCTTCTCATTTTCATACATCACCTTCAGATTATTCACATATCCTTAGCAACAGTAGTCAAGAATATGACACTACTACTAATCTTCTTCTCCAGGTTGTTGAGGAGCCATGTTATTACACAGTAGTCACTAGAAAGTCAGGTCTCGTATGTAGTGTTAGTAGTAGCAGGTGGAGGTGACAATAGATGAGCCAATTTGTTCTGGGCACCGATGAAGATGCGCAACGCTTGCGCCCACAACAAATAGTTGTACCCATTCAGCTTCGCAGTAGGGAAAGTAATCATAGTGGAGGAAGAACTTGTATCTTCTGACATCACACCCAGTCACAGAAAAGCAGAAACATCCAGTATAGTAGTAAATCAACCAATAAAGCTAAGTGTAGTCAATTTAGTTACCAATCAGAGACATAAACATTCAGATCATGCAGATAGAGAAGATACGAGGCCAAGAAACAGATCAGCAGAGCAGTCGAAGTACATCAAGACCTCGACGAAGTTAGAAGAAGCAATTTAGAGCATAACAACATCGACAGGGGCTTCAACAGGCTCAGTTGGTGTTGGGCTTGTCCAACGGAGGCAGAGATGGTCGACATAGGCAGGGGCGACTTCGTCTGGGGTCGTCGAAGCTTGGGCGACGTCAGGGAGGCCTTTGCCATGGCAGGAGAGGCGTCAGCGAGCAGAGGTGATGTTGTCTGGCTTCGTCGGAGGCCTGAGATGCCTCAGAGATCCTCACGGGTGCCAGGGAGGCGTCGACAGGTCCTTGTGCAGGGGACGCCTCAGTGATCGCAGGCGAGGTCGATGGCAGGTGTTATTGACGTCGGCGGAGGCGGGTGGTGTCGATGGGGGCTTCGGCAGTAAAGAATGAAGAGTGGGGAGAGAGAGGAGAAGACGACACTTTAGAGTTAGGGTTTTAATAACTGCGCTCATACCATATTAGCAATTAGAACCCAAAGCATGATCTTTTTCATTAAAGATAGGAGCCAATATATAGAGATACAAATGGGTATGGGTAGTGGGCCTAAAGCCCAATAACCCAGTAACCAAATAACAAATATCTAAATTAACATATTCTTTCCTCACATAACAGTATATCATAACTTTTGCACGAATTAGTTCCTCGACTTCTTCTCTGAGCCAAAGACAGTGGATTTGTAGCAACCCAATGTTTGATTGTATTTTACTCCACCAAACTGCATTGGATGGTCAGACTCCAGAAGTTGGTAGCTGGGTATTGAAAACACACCTTCTGCTTTCTGTCCTTAATGTTTATTTGCGAAGTAAAACAAACAATGTACTATTACAACTCTACGAGTCTTATTTTGGCCCTGCTTTCATGTAAAGGAAAGAGTGAGCCATCTAGTAATAGGAGCATGGTCATTAAAACTTCAATTGGAACATTTTTCTTTCTTAACCACATAGATATTTCACATTGCCTCCTTGCACTACCTAAGGTTGCGTTTGGCCACAGACTGCAACATTCCCATCTGGTATCCCAGTCCTAGAGATTGATTCTCAGTCATCAGATTCCTAGGAATGTTACACTAGCTGAACATTCTAGTTAATATAATTTTGTCGTGTTTGTTACGTTAAAATGTTTTCCAAAAAAAAAAGAGAGGCTCATTATCATATTTTTCCCACACTTACCCTGTGTGGTGTAAGGGCAAGGGATGGGGGCGCAAAGTGGTAGAGGTGGTGGCGATGACTGCAATGATGGTGACACAGCAGTAGAGATGGAGGTATTGGTGGTGATGGCAACATTGGCAATAGGAGCAGCGGAAGTGGCAGAACTAACAGGGTAGTCTACGTCAATAGTGGTGGGGTTGGCGGTGGTGGCCGACATGTTGGCAATGATGACAGTGACAGAGGGAACTTCAAGCGCGGCGATTATATGAACATTGGTGGTGATTGCGATGGGGTAGTAGTTGTGGTAGCAGAGGTGGAGGCAGTGAGCATAGGCTGGTGGCAATGGCAGTGGCGGTGATTGCAGGCATGTTGGTAGTGGCATTGGTGTGATGACAACCGTGAAGAAAGAAAAGGAAGAGAAGAAAAATGAGTAGGGGTCTTTTTGGAAATTTGTTTTATATTGGATTTTCATCACCAAGTGGAAATGTAGCATACCCACTTATATCATGGAGGAACATCATTTTCTCTAAATGAGGGAACGTGATGCCAATGGAAATTTAACATTTCAGGGAATGTTTAGATAACCTTGTGCCAAACACAAGAATATGTGTGGGAATCATGCGCATCCTGCGTACTAACTGCAACCCAAGTTATCTGAATGCACACTGTTAATAGGTTGGCAGGCAAGGTGTCAAAGAAAAGCTAAGCAGTCTTTAAGTTTTTGGTTTATCATTATTGTAGACTTGTAGCCTTTTTCAGTTGATGGTTGATATCACAAGTTCATCTGTGGGAGGTTTACTAGATATTTGTGAACATTGTTAATGAGGCAAAAGTGGCAAATTCTGTGGTATTGCCAAGTCTGGAGCTGTTATACCAATTACCATTGTTTATAATTTGTAAATACTAAAGTCCTAGACCATAAAAGTTGCATCTTTAAAGAGCATATCTTATCCTTCTTAAATATCACTTGCCAAGTATGATGGATGTCTTTAATCCTAATAAATGTGGGGACACTTGAGTAGACGTGGTTGTCCTTTCTAGATAGGATAACAGACAATATGAATTTGAAATCTTTGATCAGCAGCAACATTAGTCATAAAAATGCAGACTCTTACAGGTAGGTATAAGTTATTTGGAGCTGCTAACTTTGTTTCGACCTCAATTCTGTTGATGCCAAATAAGCCCCCAACGTGAAATAAATAATTGGAAGAGTCGTTGTCGTCCAACGCCATTTTCTACTCTGCAATCCTTTTTCTTTAACATCGTTTATCATTATTTCCCCCAAATTAATGCAAGTGTTGGGATTCTTGGAATTGCTTTTAAACATCATGTGGCATGTTCACAATTGGTCGTATTCTGTACAAGTAAATGATAGTTACCCGCAAAACTAATATAGAAAATATGTCAGTTGATTGGAAACCGTTTGTTAGAGTAACTGTTGCCCCATTTTCTTTAGAATTTTTGTATATTGTTGTTTATGCCGTGATCTTTTGAGTTGTGGAATAATAATTATCAAGAGACCTGATAAGAATTCTTGAAGTTCCTTTCGGTTTCTGTCTTTTTGGTGTTTGATAGAATTAGAGACTTGGTTGCCACTAAGTCTGCCTCACAACCCTCACTCTTCATACTCGGTTGTGGTATGATTCCAAAAATGCACAATGAAGGTAAAAGATGTTTTCATATTGAAACAAACAGGTCAATGGCTAATACTATAAAGCTTGTTCTTAATGGAACATATTCTTAGATAACTAATCCTTACAATACTAGCTATATCATTGACGCTGTGCCTCTGTGTGTGTGTGTGTGTGTGTGTGTGTGTGTGTGTGTGTGTTGGGTGGGTCGAACTTTAGTCTGAATACATTGTTAATAGAAATATTTGACCAACATCTTTGATGTTTTCTTTCACATCTCTGGTACTTAAATTTAAAGACGCCACTTCCAGAATCAACTCTCAGAATTTCCTGGTTCCTGTGCCATCCCAAATCCTAGATCATTATTACATTTATCGTCAATGGTTGTAGGAGCACTTCAGTGTCTTTCTGTTCCCAGTTCTTCATCTCTCCCTTTTGATTTAATCACCCTTTAGCGTTTCTTCTCTCATGCTTATCTCGTGTTCTTGAACCTTCTATACTGCCCCGCGTACAAACTGTACCACATTGTTAAGTTAATTGGCTGCCCTGAAGAATTTTACTAAGTTAATCCACCTGCCTCTTCCATCTCATTGAAGGAATACCAAGTCTCCAAGGACATTAGATATTTCTGCATTTGTTCTCCATTGGCTATATTAGATCCTTGGCACTGTAAAGGTCACATGGAGGCACCATTTCTTTAAAGGTTTCATGTTTCATGTCCTCCTTCCCGTCCTCTTGTTGCTGCTATGCTTTAGGTCTATGATTTTCATCACAGATCTAATTTTCTTGTTATTGTGTCAGGTGTACCTCTGATAATTTGTAATCTGGGTTCCCCCACTAGAGTTGAACCTAGGACCTTCTGATTCTCAAGGAGGCTCTGAACTAAATCTCCTTTTGCAGATCTTTAAATTTCTAATTGCTCTTATAATTCCACAAGTTCTTCTCCACTTTGTTCATCCCCTTAGGAAATTGCTGTTTAAGGAGAGTCCACAAATTTCATCTGCAATTTGGCAATAGTATCTTTCTTTTCTGTCTCCCATCATAAGGGTTAAAAGGGGAACACAAAGATTTTGATTCTGATACATCATATATGATATGTATGTACCCATAGATTAGACCATGGAAAATGGTAAATTATATGCTTAAAAGCTCAAGATCCCGGAATCACGAATCTCATGGATGTCTGAAGTGATCCCTTATGCTGGTTAATTGAAAATGTTGATACAATCTTTCTATATGTAAATTTATTCTCATTTTAGCTAATGAATATATCTGACAGTTTGACTATATGTCATTTCAAACAGGGTTCTAGCATGGGGCAGTTTTTTAAACAATACCTGGAGCCTATTAAACTAAATGATGTTCATGTAGGTAAAAAGTGTTTGAATGTTGGTTCCTGTTTACGTTTATATCGCTTATAATGGGTATTTTCCTTTGACCATTTACTTCTATAAGGTTGATTGGAAATCAATGGACCTCACCTACCTGATGGAGGTAATAACATTCTCTAATCTTTCATATGGCAACATGATCTATATCTGATTACCTTAATTCAGAAATTTATCTGACATTGCAGGATAAATATTTGAGTTACTTTGCAAAAATTGTTTCTGACGCCAAACCGGCCTATGGAGCTGATGCTGTTTTGAAAGCATTCAATATAGATGGTGATGTCAGGATTCAGTACAGGGATCAGGCAGACTTTGAAAGAATAGCACGTCAATTTGGAATATTTGAAGAATGGAAGGCAAGCTCTCTCCCTTCACATCCATTAGGCATTCAGTTTTATTCTACTTGAGGTACTACAATGTGGGTGCTGATTTGGCAATGAGCATTGTGCATTATTTCTGTCTCAAGTCCCCTTGTGCATGACATTGTTCTCATAATATTAGCTAATGAGTTCCTCATGTTTCAGGGAAGTCAAATCTTTAGAAATGTCAAATGGGAATGCCATGGTTTGCAAGATAAGGATCACTCAGAGATGAGCTTTGTTGTACTGACTAATATCAGTGCCTAGTTATGTAGTGTGTACATTGGGAGAAAGAAGAGCAGGGGGTACAAACAAAAAACACTTTTTTTTTTAACATAGGCCATAGCCAGACTTGAAGCTGGGACTCCGCAAAACCCACTCTCACCCCCTTTACCAGTGAGCCACATACAAAATACACTTCGATAAACTCATAAACAGTAGTCTCAGTTGCATAAAATTCTTCCTTGTGCTCAGTAATTTTCTGAACCCCTGAGAGAGATTTTAACCATTTGAGGATGACCCCATAAGGACTTAAAACTCCTATGAAGTAGTGTCAATGTTAATTACTTTTTGCCATGCTTTTCTATGAGGAATTAAAATTCCAATAAAGTGCTACCTTTTTGATAAATTAGCTATGATCAAATATTCATAAGAAAGTGTTAGCATTGATACCTATGATCACAGATCATAAATACAATTTATATAATTGGTACTAGTTATATTCTGGCCGCCGCCCATCTGATTGAGAATACAAAGAGGATCCTTGTCTTATACTTACACATGAAAAGTATTTCTTATACGTGGAATCATAAAATCAATTAATTAAGCAAAGTAACCCTAGTAGCACTGATACCGGTTCTCAAGATTAAATGGGAAGTTACAAATTAATTTAAGACATCACATGGATATCATGATGTTTTAAAACAAGGAACTATTCTGGCATATTTTTTCCCACTAGAGCTCTTGCTTCTTTGGTGTAGTCCTATACATGGAAGGATCCTTTTTATTTTGTTGATGAGGTGATCTCCACTGGTATGCCACATTGCTGAAAGTTGTCACAGATGAAGGATATTTTAGATACATGTTATGTTTGGCTCGTTCAAAAAGCTTGCTGCTGAATGAAATCATTTGTCTCTCCGCACTTTGTAACACACTTCATTGCTTTCCCAGGATGGCATTCCAAGAACAGCATATAAAGGTGTTGTAGTCTTTCGACATCAAACACACCGGCGGATATTTCTTCTGGGCCCAGATTCTCCTAGACAACTCGGGATAGAGCATGTTTAAAGGTACTACTACATGACCACTAGTTGACGAGAAGGAATCATCTTTGATGATATTTTGTTAGACGAGTAATCTGGCAATATATTTTATCTTCATATGACCATGATTTGATTTTTAATAATGTCAACATTTACATGCAACCTCTTCCCAACAGATGGTTCAGTTGGGAATCCCGTCATGAAAAAATTACAGGCTCTGTAGGAAAGCTGACAATGAACTTCAGGGGCGCATCGCTGGACCAGTGAACTGATAGCTTTAATGAACCACACATTCAATGCAATATAGTATAGGAGAAAGTCCCATATTGGAGCACAGAAGTTTTCAAAATTCCTGCATGCCTACAGGTATATGTGTAATCTTAGATGGCAATGGAATAGTGAGCTGTAGATTTCGTCAAATTTGTCACTCATAACTTCTCAGCCACTTGTTATGCTCCAGTTGCGTCAAACTCTGGTTTTGACCACGAGCATTCGCTTGTGTCTGATCCCTGTTTCTGCAGGATTTGTAGAATACATATATTTTGTTTTCTTGTCACTTTCATAGATAATGCAAAAAATATTGGTGTAATTGTGCAAAACTGAGTTGTGGCATTGAGTATTGCTGCTTTGAGATTGGAAACCAACTGTAATGTGTCTACCTAAGAGGCTCTAGTGAGGATCTAATGAAGGCTTAATAGCCAAGATATGCCAATTCTGTTTTGTTTGATGATAACCTATACCAGCATCATGCTGCATGTTACATGGATCATACAGCAGGGTTACCTTCTTTACAATGCCAACAACAATCAAGATGGACATTTCTATTTGAGATGTGTATTCTTCTAGCATCCAAGTGTCAAGAGAGCAAGATGTTCTCAAATCATGGAAGCAAAATTTATTTTCAACCTCCTCTGGAGTTCTCTTTTTCTTTATTTTTTTTCCCCCTGATTTGTTCTTAACACTGCATTAATACTAATCAATTTGTGATCAACCAAAAACCAGGTTAGTTCAAGCATCTGCTGGGAGACAAGATACGAATCTACATACATCTGGTCTAGATTGTACAAAATAATCCATTGTTTGTTTTTTTGCCTATTTACTTGTTCCTATGCTTGGTTTTTAATAAATGTAATAGAATAGATCTTTACCTATTAGCATATTACTAATAGGCAGAAAAAATTGTCATTGGAGAGCCATCTCTATGCTCAAATTATTTTGTTCAATTTCTTCTAATTATTCGCTATTATAGGAGAAACAAGTGACACAAGGGTTTCATTATTATTTTTACATGGATTGGTTCACAGCTGGAAAACAAATTATGAGGTCTAACTAACTTTGAGATTTGGATAGGTTTTCTAAGCAAATTAACAAATATCTCCTTCCGAGAGAGCAGGAAAAGGGATGACAATGTAACTTGAATTACTGACAATTGTGTACTGGACTCACAAAAACAGATAACAGTGACCACACACTTGCAAATGGAATCATATAAACAATAATTTTTATATATATACATATATATAGGATCTACAATTTACAAGCACGTTACCGCTTAACTTTTGGGATCTACATGGGGGTGCAGAAAAACTAAATATTGCTGATGATATTTGATTAATAGAAGCACAAGCTAACCTCCCTACATCAGAAGATTCTTAGGTGTGATGAACTCAAATCTTGCATCTCAAAAATCAGCAACTTTCTCCATTGTACCTTCACCTTTGGGGATGTTAGGTTGGTCACCTGGAACTGCAAACCAGTGGAAACCCAGAAGTCAAGCATTGATGGAGCAGGGTGTTTAAATGGAAAACATATGATGAGAGGTGTTTAATTTTTCTGGTCTGCCAAAGCCGCATTTTACACGCATCACACACAAAGTACACGTGCACCGCACACTATGCGCACAACACATGAGACAGAAAAGCAGCAAATAAGAGCATGCGCGCACCACAATTGGCACATGTATCATGTGGAAAAGTAAACATGCAAAGAAGCATATGACTCTGATATCTACAGAAAATCAAATTTTTTTTATTTAGTTCTAGCCAAAGCTAATGTCATTGGCATCACACCGTATATAAGTAGAGCTTAGAGGGATAGCAGACAACATAAATTAGATCTGATCAACTTACCTGCACTTCCATGTCAATGAGGATATAATTGATGATTTAAGAAGGCACCTGCAAACCACAACTAAAATGCCCATTAATGGAAGCAAAAGGTAACACCCAATGTCAAAATAAATTTATTGAAGAAGTGTGAAGAATGTCACCAGTCCAATGATGTAAGAGGTTCGAGTTCTAGGATCAAACAATAACTATGCAAATGGAAATCAGGTATTAGGTCCACAACGTGATAATTGACAGGTAAAAAATTGTCGCCTATTTATTTTACTCAATAGGAAGCCAAAATGTAGTTTGAGTTTAATTTCATTTGAAATAAACTAGAAATAGAAGAAAAATAAAGTTGAATCTAATTATAATAAGCTCAGTTTTCACTTCTTTTTCATTGGAATTTAAAGCCATTTGGTCTATTCAGAGACCAAAAGATTTATACTTTTCTACCTTAGAAGTATTGAATTATATGCTTGAGTAGCTAGTTTGTGAAAATGTACATTGTTTCGTTTAATATTGTTCTCAACTAGCACAGTGGTCATCATAAAACCAGGATCACAAGAAGCCCCTGCAGTGGTGGTGGTGGAGGTGGAAAGAAAGTTGGCGTTGGCGGTGGCAGTGGCAACGATGGCCACAGCAACAGAAGATGAGGGAAGGATGAAAGATGAGAAAGAAAAAGTAAGATTATTTTGAGAATCATTTTTTTTGGGATTCCCACCAGGTGGGAGTATAGAATATCCATCTATCAAGGAGAAAATCACAAAATGAGGGCATTTGATACCAGCGGAAATATAATATTCCGGGAATTGAGTTGAGTTTATGTCAAATACAAAAGTTTGCATGGGAATATTGAGCAAATTTTCAACCAGCAAACCTGGCAACGAAACTGTTGCTTCTTTTTCTTTCCAAATTTCCTTTGGAGGAACAGAAAAACATTTAATTGTGACTTGGGAATTGTCGTAGACTCTTGATTGTGGTGAGACAAATCATAAGTGAGAGAAAGAGAATCATAATCTCCTTATGATTATCGTTAAATCACATGCATTATCAAATAAGCAATCCACAAATGATATGTCAGAAATCATTACAGGCATGTCTAAGTAACCTAATACTTATGATTTCACCACAATCATTGGATTAATAATAAATAAGAGCATTAAAATAAGTTGGTTATGGAAATTCTCAAAACATTATAGACAGTGAATGTCCTCCATGCATATTTGTCAGTTCTTGCATCCAAGGTTTTCTTTATCCTGCATGAACTACATCGTGCAAAGGCTTTAAGGGTGTTACAAACACTCCCACACAAATAATTAAAAAAATAAAGAAAATCTGAAACATAGGAAAACAAGGAATTAAAACACATCCTGCCCTTTACATATAAATTTCTCTTGTATCCTATACAAGGGCTTGAATTACAATTTCACAAGTCAAATTTCTAATAACCACAACACAGGCATCATAAAATTTCATAAACAACTACATTGTCACGGTTGGTATATTGACATGTCATAAAAAACCACGAATAATTATCACAATATAATAAATACCTATGAACTATAAAATGATCGATTTATAATACCAGATCACTAGATCATACGATTAAACTTGGTTTGCCATGATGAAATTATTGAAATATCATTTATTGGAATTTGACTTAGTATAGAAGAATATTTTATCTTATGATCATAAGGATAATCTTATGATTTTTCAATGATGAGATTAGAATATTCTTCTATACTGAGTCAAATTCGAATATGATTGAACTGACTAATAGATTGAAAAATCATTAAGATTAAATCTCATTAGGATTAGCCTGTCCAATTAAATTGGAATTTGACTTAGTATAGAAGAATATTTTTCTCATTAAAATTCAACTTATATAGAAATTTTATAGGAAAAGAAAAATCATAAACAAAATTATTATATAAGATTTTTTATATGTTAAAACTCTTTTAACTACACCAAAATAATTATAGCAAACAATTTTCTAGAGTAATAATTTTTATATAAAATAGTTTTCTCTAAAACTCAAATACAGATACCAAAAAGGGTTTTCTATAAAACTGTAAATGAAAACTGTAGTCTAAGAAAAGATAATACTGAATTGAGAACAGTTTTCGAAAGCATTCAAGGGTTGAACGAAAAGTTTTCAATAAAAAGCAATATAGCATATAAATATTGTTACCAAAACCTACTAAGTACATGGACTGAATTGCAAATAATAATAATCAAATATATCTCATACAAAACTGTATTGTAATATCTGAAAACTGCACGGACTGAATAGCAATAAAACAATTGTTTCATAGATTCACTTTCAATTAAAAACAAAGGCAGTAATGTAATACAAATTTTCAGGGTTCAAACTACAAACAAGAGTAAATTGTTTCTGGTTCAATGGATGATTATGTCAAACAAGGTCACAAAGGCACAAATAATGTTATATATATTTTTTCTACTTCCATCACGTGAGGGTCATGATGCAAGAATAGATAATATAATATATATTAAACTTTATCACATGAGGATTAAGGATGATATACTCAAAAAGAGATTATCTACGATCTAATTATATTCGAATCGGATCCAGTCATAAACGGACCCACTTCTCTGTTTGAAACAGAGAAGCGATTGAACCAAAAGATCCAAAAACAATGCAGCCTTTGACATAGCCAACAATCATAGATCAAACATAAATAATTAATTTATTAACCAAGATGTTTGAAGGACTAAAAGAGATCATGTATCCTTGATACCAAAGTCTTCATTACTCAAACAAAATATTAGTAGAACATCAAAACTTCTATAAAAATAATTTTTATTTTATCATATAAAATAATTTCAGACATAATAATTTTCAGTTCATGACATTTAGATTAATCATAGAACAACCTAGTGCCTCCCATACCATTTCGTGGGCAGTGAGATTAAAATACAATCTAGGTATAAATCAAAATATTCTATTTTATTGATACAAAAAGAAACTAAGTTAAAATTTAAAGTGAGTTGCCAAGTTGTTCCTTCCTCTAGCCTAGATCTAATCTAAGCACAGCATGCAGTCGAACTCCCTACCTAGTCTAATCGAGGTGGAGCTTCCACTTTTTGTACCCTAGAACCAACAAGGTAGTTAGTAGAAGAAAGGAGAGGGGAAGTGTGAGAGAAATGATATCAGAGCAACTTTAACTATATTTCTTTTCATATGTTGTCTTTCTTTATAAAATAAAAAAGTTTCTATATAGGGTTGTTTGGTTGCAAGGAAGTGGGCGAAAGTAAGGAAATAGGGAAGTATAATTGCTCACTTCCCTATCTATCCAAACACCGGAAAAGGAAAATAAGAAAACCTCTTTTCCTTTTATCTTTTCTCTTTTACACAAACATTTCCTCACTTCCAGAGTGCTACAGTTAATTTTGTGGTCATGTAAATCTCATTTGTAATAAATTGTAACACAAAACAGTTAATTTTTTGACCATGTAAATCTCACTTGCATTCTAATTACAGTCTATTTTTTATTTTTCTTAATTAATTTTTATTTTAATATTATTTTACGATCAACTTTGTGGTCAACTTTTCCACTTTCACTTTCACATTACCATCCAAACACTGAAAAAGATAAAATATTTTTCAAATCACACTTCCCAACAACATCCAAACACCGGAAAACTTACTAGCCAATTCCCAAGTTTCAAAGGGAATTATTACTACTTCCTCAATTCCTCACTTCCTCACTTCCACCCTTAACCAAACAGGCCCTATCGGGTGGGGAGTTCGAATTAAGTTGTGTGTGATCAGATCTGAGCGAGACAAAGGAACAATTTGGCGACTCAATATAAGTTTAAGTTAATTCCTTTTCATATCAATAGAACAGAAATTTTCCATTTATGTCTAGATCAAGTTTCTATTTTCGCTACCTACAAAATGGTATCAGACATTAAGTTGCTCTAACATTGATCCAAATATGCCATGAAGTGAAAATTATTAGATATGAAATTATATTATATGACAATAATAAATCTTTTTATATTTTTTCCGTAATCTATTAATATTTTATTTGATTAATTAAGACCTTGTATTAAGGATACATAATATCTTTTATTTTTCCATAGATATTTGTTAATAAATTAATTTTTTTATCTATGATTGTCGGTCATTTCCCATGCAGCATATTTTTTTTATTTTTTGATTCAGTCGCTTCTCTGCTTGAGAAAGGTCAGGTTCTGACTGGGTTCGATCTGAATCAGGTTGGGTTGTACATATATTCTTTTTATGTCTAAGTCATCTGTAAGCATAATGTAAAAAAGTTTAATATATACTGTTATAGTATTTGTGATTGCATCATAAGCCACACATGATGGTGTTTGAAATATATCATTCCATTACCTGTGCTTGCGACATGATGTGCCAATGCCCATGTGACTTTGTTTGACATAATTATCCAGTGATCCACTTATAAATAGATTTATTTTATTAACTCTTATTCTTAATTCACACGAGTCTACTCTTAGCAGTTTGAACCTTGAAATTTTGTATTTACATTACTAGGTTTGTATTATGCTAAATGTGATTCTATAAAAAAGTTTTGGTTTATTGTTATCGAGTCTCTAAAATTTGTTAGATCTTACAATATAGTATTATAAGGGATATACTCCATTATTAGTATCTGCAAATTAGTCCTTGTACCTTTTAGGCTTTAAGTAACAGTATGTTTCTACTGTAATGTTTTACTAAAACTTACTGTTTAGCCTATGAATGTTTCTGAAAGCTTTTCTCAGTGCATGCATGCCTTTTTCTCGGAATACAATTTTCATGTAGAGTACTAGAGAAAGTTGTTTTATACAGCAATTATTATCATAGAAAATTGTTTTCTATTGTTATTTTTTGTAGCTGAAATACTTTTAGCTTACATAAAATCTTTTAAAAAAATTTGTTTATTGATTTTTTTTGCTGTAAAGTTTTCTGTATAAGTTGAAATTTCAATGAGATCAAAATATTTTCCATGCTATGTACATTCCAATGTGATTGGGTTGACTAATCCTAATGAGATTAGATGTAGCTTGAAATAAATATTATTTCAATAACTTCATCATGTGAAATCTAGTTAATCTTGCTATCTAGTATCACAAATCGATCATAATGGGTCATAAACATTTACTATATTGTGACAATTATTCTATGATTTTATGGTAAAGAAATATCCCTACTGTGACGATATAATTGTTTATGAAATTTTATGATGGTTGTGTTGTGGTTATTTGAACATGTGACTATTGCGAAAATATGTGAAGAGCATGATGCATTTTATTTCCTGGTTTCCAGCTTCTCAGATTTTTATTTCTTTCATTATTTGTGAGGAGTGTCTATCACCCTTAAAGCCTCTACACAATGTAATTCATACAGGCAAGGTTCAAGAACACGATTTCGGTTTCACTTTCACACCCTTCTCTCATCAAAGGTTTCGATCAATTTCATTAGTTCCAACCGTTTCATTTCAAGTTTCAGTTTTGGTGTTAGCATATATAAACATGTAGGCATTTTATTATTTGCGTGTATATTGCAAAGAAAAAACACACAATATGAACATGTAGATTGGGTAAGTGTTAAATCAAGAGAAGTAAAATTTTGATACTCAACTAATTGAACTAAAAAATATTATAAATTAATATAAAAGTTGTCAATCCAAAGGTAATTAAGATTATAATCAAAAGTAAATTAAAAATATATAATAGTGATTTAATTATGACAAATTAGAATAAACTGATTTCGGACGGCTGTAGAAGTTAAAGGGAGATGAAATAATTAATTAGAAACATTATATTTTTCCCCTTTATTTCTTAGTTTTTGAATTTTCGCAGGTTCTGGTATGTTTCATCCGAAATTTTACCGAAACTGACCAATACCAAATGCATATCGGCAAAAACTTAGTGGCACTCACTGAAATCGAGATGAAACCGGTGAAATCTCAAACCTTACATACATGATGAAGGACAAGTTGGATGCAAGAACGAGCAAAGGAGTTTGCATATTTGCATCAAACTTCGTTCAGGAAGGACATATCGATGTTTATAATATTTTGGGAATCGTCGTAGACAGTTTACTTTAATACTCTTGTTCATTATTAATCTAATGATCGTAATAAGATCACAAACATTAAGTTAATTAGACATACTCATAATGATTTCTTGCATATAATTTGTGGATTACTTATTAGATAATGATATGAAATAGTGATAATAATCATAACAAGAATATCATTTCCATTAATTTCCCTCATTTCATGATATCGAGAATTAGGCTTTAATTCAAATTATGCTTGGTGGCCTTCCATTTCCCGCATTGTCGAGAAATTTGGAAAACTTGTGGGTATGCATGCCCTTAGTTGTACCCAACTCCGCCGGCACTGTTTATGTGTATATATATAAATTGACCTTATTCAGTTGGAGCACATATTCCCCTGGGTTAAGCTCCCATTGAGTTTGGTCAGCACAAGGTAATGAGGTACGCTTGACATCAGTAGTTGTGTAGAAGCTTTAAGGGTAATTCATACGGGCAAGGTTCAAGCGTAACTTTTGGAGTGTCTAAATTTTGACCAGAAAAGAAAATTGGACATTGTTTTGGTAGCTGAGAAATTTGATTTTGTCCTGACTGAGGATCGTCGTCACAATTCTGGTACAAACTGAAAACGTATATATCTTGGCATGTAGGTCCAATGTGTTGCAGTATCAGCACCATAAGCTAGTGCATACTAAAGTTGTTGTTCATAATCTCACTGAAATGTTCAGTGAGCATTCACATCCAGGTAGAATCACTACACTGCATGCTAAACACCAAGATGCAAGATGGATCTCTAGTCAAAGAGCATGTCCTATGAACAATGGGATATTAGAAACGAAATTTTGATTGGTTATTACTTATTAGGCTGAGTCATACCAAGTAACTAATTGAAGTAGGTGATTTGTAGTCTTTTGCTACACTAACGGTTTGATTATTGCATGAAAGAGCAAATATTTTCATGGCCATGAATGTTGTGTGCGTGAGCATGCATGTGTGTGTTTGCCTGCATACTTCTTTGGTGTGTATTGGCTCATATATGGTGTATTCCAACAAAAAAGAACATGAATGTAGTGTACGTATACATGGCTGTGTTTGCCTGCATGCTTGTGCGCCTTGGCTCATAGATGGTGTATTCCAGCAAAAAGGCATGTGAGTGAAGATTCTACTTCTAGAGAGATGTTTATTTTGTTTAACATCCAACATATGAATAATCATGTAATCCACGAAAAAGCAAAATAGAAAGACCAAATTTTCAACATCAAAATTGAATTTATAACCGAAAAAAAAGCGACAAGTCATACATACTCAGATTTATACATGTCAGGTATTAACCCAAGACCATCCAAGCACTCTTCAAGACTTGGCTTTATTCCAACTCTTAGCTGCATCTGACAAGCACTAGGAATTGATCCTCCCTTCAAAAGTTGACCACCATCACGTGCAATCTTATCAAGGGACAAAACAATCCCATGAAAGTTTTCCTAAATTTTTTTAAAAGAAATTAAAAAGGTTGATGAAAGATTAAGTAACTAGAATATTTTCTGATAAAAACATTATTTTCAGCAATATCTTAGCCCCCCATTTAGTGAAAGGGCAATATCCCAGTTGCTAAAGAAGCAACAAAAAGAACAATAGAAACATATCTTGAGATCTGAGTTAATTCACCAGATGACGCGTCTCCTGGCATATTTAAACCACTCTTGCAGTTATATATTCACATGGACACTATGATTCTACAAGTGTTTTCTTTCTAGTTGATTGAAGGGTGTGTTATGGTAATCTAATTCTATATTTGTATTGCTTCACACAACGTAATTTTATTGTAATGGTAATCTTATTGTAATGCTTCACATATATGTAGTCCTATCATAAAGGGCTAGATAGATCAAGAAACTCCCCCACCACTTTTCAATTACTTCTTCTCCATCTTTGCTAACCCCAGTTTTTCACTACGGATGCCTGGTGCAAGATATCTAGCTAAAGTCCACTTCTTCTTTATTCTCAAGCTTTTTGAGATACAAGTCTCCAACAAAAACCATAATTGGGTATTAGTCTCTCACAATACGAAAATATGAGAAATCTGTAGTCAATTTGCCATCTAAAGTGCTATTGACTTAACCAAGGATTGAGAGCTAACCAACAAACCACGGTTGTGAGATAATTAAACTGTCATTCATCTAATAGCCCCTTTTTTTCCTTTCTTGTTTTACACTAGACCTAGAATGCCACCTCCGACCCTTTTCATTAAACATCTTTGGGTTGAATTCTGCTAAGAGAAATCCAACAAATAGCATACCTGTTATGATGAAGAGTAGAGACTTGGTGAGAAGTCTTCTTGTTTCTCCATATGACTCCTACTAAAACTGGAGGAAGTACGCGTTTTGATAAGCAACAAGGAAGCACTTTTTATTAATATGATTACTTTGTTTCTTCTTCAAATGGGCGAGTGTATGTTTGTTTCAGCTAGACGAGACCAATTATACTATATATATCTGCGACTGTGAATTCTTATTCCAATTGTTTTTAGATTAGGGATTATGCAAGTTCTTAACATCAGTCAATAACAATGTTCTGAATAGTGGAAAGCGGTAGCGGCACGAAAGAGGAAAGCGAGCGCTTAAGCGGGATGGGTATGTAAATAAATAAACAAGTAAACATAACTAATATATACAAACTATATAAATATATGCATACATTGGATGTGCCCCTAAAAAACTAAACAAATAAAAAATTTACACAGTGAAAGAGATAAAGAGATATCAAGTGTTATTCAAACCATAATTGAATCAATGTGATGTCTTATGAACCATAGGTGGAGAAAGTTTCTTTTTTTGAAGTTTCATCACTGCTTGAGTTAAAAAAAAACTCAAATATTACACTTAAAAGTTGAAAGCTGAAATTTGAAAACATTCAAAGGAAAGAGAGAAACCATGAAAGTCAAAGCGGTGCTTACCTTTTAGGATAAGAATCAGTGGCCTGTGAGATACTTTTTTTAATGAGCTGGGTTTTTTTCACTTAACAAGTTTAGGAGGATTTTTTGTTAACCGTTTTTTCTCACTTTTTCTGGGTAATAGCCTGCTTTAGCGGGATTGCGGGTGCTGTAGAGTCTACTTCAACTTTCACTCGCTTTCCTATTCTATGTCAGGTTAAAGTGTAGCGGTAGTAAAGTGATCGTTAAAAACGCCATTTAGAACATTGGACAATAATATCCTTATTCACTCTTGAGGAATTTGAAGTTTTATGATGCTAAGACAATTCAAAGTTGTTGAAGAATTGGTTAGGCCAAAGATACTTGGTATGGAAACATTGTTTCATTTCAAGTTTCCTTTTTATAGCCATCAATAAGAAACAGATTAACATTTCAAGTTTTTGTAAAGAAACAAGTACAATTTTTTGATTGAATTCTTAAAAGCATGGTTTAAAATCTCGGCATAGTTGTCAACTCACAATATGTATCGAATATTGTTGTCCACATATATTGTATCATATTGTATCATATCGCGTATTGTAAGATACGTTAACCCGTGAATTGTTAAGAAATTAAACATATAATTATATATATCATAAGAATATAGACCAATTTAAATATTAAACAAAGAATAAATAAGGAGATATGATAATAACATGAAAGACACTCATTTAAAATTCAAAGGTATTTAAACAAGTATATACACAAATCTTTCTAATGACTATGAGGTTATTAATCAAAATAGTTTCACAAAATAACCTATTAATTACACACTTATTATAATAAACTTTTTGTGTTAGTGCTAAAGCATCAAAGAGCAAAAAGAGTAAAATATACTTAATAAAGTCAACTACTCTCAACAATTAAATCAATACCTAATTAATTGATCTAACAATTAAACAATTTAGTAATACATTGCATCTAATATTTTTTTTAGAAACTAACCTAACAACTAAATAATCAACGATTATATATCATACTTTAGATAACACTAATATTATAAATAGAGCTTGAACACATTAGAAAGATACTTAAAGAGAACACAAACATACAAAGAGAGGATAAGGCGAGGCTCAATGATGGTCAAAAAAACTTTTTATCAGCAGAGTTGAGGTGATCGAAGATGAAGATGACCAAGAGATGAGAAGAAGAGTTTATCAAGTAAAGAAAATCTTAATCTATTGGGTCCTCACGATCTATATCCTACAACTAAACAAATAATGCCTTGAAACTCAAATTAAACCTAAAACCCCAATTATAATTTAAAGATAACGCACTAGGTTATACAAATTTTGTATCATATCATATCGCATATCGTATGAAATGTATAAGGCATCGTAAGATACATATGGTGTATCATACGATACCAAGTCTACCTAGATACAACCTTTTGATTTGTATCGTATTCTTACCATATCGAATCGTATCATACGTATCGTGCATCGTACGATATTGACAGCTATGAAACTCGGTATCAGAATCAAGCTATAGTTTTATTATCAACTTTGCCAATATTAACCGTCAATAGCAGAAATCTCGGCCGTATTTGCAGTATATGCCCCAATATTGACCTATATTATAGGGTTAATACTGCATCGAAGACCTCAAAAACTCGATACGATATTTGTTGATACATATCAGAATAGACCGTATTTGAAACCATGCTTAAAAGAAAGGAAACAAGAAGGTAATGAAGGGGAGTTGAATTGGGGGGAATTGGAAAAGATCAAAATGGTTTATGGGAAAACATAGTATTTTGGCATCTAAGTTGTTTACTGACCAGAGAGATTTATAGTAGGTGGGCCCCCACATTGTGGGAGCTTAAGTTAAATTTCCATGCGGGGACTGATATCAAACTAGGGTATCAGATATTGACATCCAAAAAAGGGAAAAAAAGAGAAATAAAAAAGTTCTCTTCTCTTGCATTACACTATCCATTATTCCACTAGTATGTCTAAAAGAGAGCTAACATTGGCAAAGGATATTTAGTTATTGACACGAAAAGTTGCTGAATACAGGTGGCTATGTTATCAAACAATGTATTTTTGGTCATAAGTTATTATATCTTTGAGTATCCACATAAATCAAATAGTGAAAGTACGAAAAGTAGTAAATAGAGGGTGCTCAAATAAGGATAACAATGTGAAACAATATGTGGTACATATTATAGTAGTCTCATGTTCCCTGTTATTACCAACAAATGTGGGACCATATGCCTCCTTATTCTAACAAGTATTTATGAGTTAGCTAAGCAGTTTATGCCATTAACAAAGAGGATGGTGTGTAAAGTGTTACTTTGAGATGTAGGAGTTATTGGGGAGTTCTTTATAGATGCCCATATTAACGTTTGCACAAATTAAGAGTAGAAGGCACTTCATGTAGCATGGGGTTGGACCCCGGGTTAGTGTTTCTCTTGGATTCAAATTCCTAGTCCTAAATTGCTATCATTGGCCTTTTTGCCAATCACTTGCACACAAAGCTTTTCTAAAGATAATTTCTCTTTAGATATAGAGTATCTTGGTAACCCATCACCGGATATAATGCAGGGTATTGTCAGCAGTGGTTGCATTTAATGCTTGCATAAAAATGAGGAGATCATAGTTGAAAGTTGATTTAGGGGTTGTATGACCATGGCAATCGAAAGTCAGGGACGAGGATGGCATTGTTGGATTTTGCCATGATTTTCATAGCTAGCCTCCTTCGATCAAGTTGTACTACCACCTCACTATGACCTACCATAGCCTTGTCAAAATGTCAGACCGTCTTTCTACTCTCACCATTGTGATACCATCAAGTGCCCATGGAACATGTGATATGGTGCTCCACGAGTAGAGAGAAAGACGGGGTGGCCAATAGGGGGCATATAGTTGCCTCCTCCATTCTCTCTGGTGACCACCTAATATTAGTTCTCCCACCATTGTGGAGTCCTCACCTTTTGGAGGCAAAAGTTGGTTTTAGTTTTGAAGGAAAGCATCACACCTTACATCATTGAATCCAATAGTATCATAACTATTTTTGTGCAGACTAATAGATCCACCTATATGTTGTTGCCTCCTTCAGCCTAATTGTGGTTGCATTTACTAATTTACTGTACATGTCCCCAATACATGGATATAATTATTAAATGTTTGTTCTTTTGAAAAACCCATCACATAAAATTTTCCCTTTAAATTCATGTGAATTTTATGACCCTTTAATACTCCAACTAACTCCTCAAACTCACAATTTTTCATTCATTGTGAGTTTGCAAGAAGGTGTTAATCATGAGTTCACAAGGAGGTGCTAAGCGTACTATTACATTTAGGATTAGAATACTATTATGTTTAGGATTTATATTTGAAGTTTCCATATTATGTAATTGTATGTCTATATATTCTCAGGCATTGTTCTCATCAATAACATAACACAATTTCAGTATTTTTATTGAATTAACATTCTATCGAAGCTATATCTATAAAATTTGTATTTTTATGGATAACAACCTCACAATTTCATCATTGAACGATCAAATCCTTTATAACATGATGAAAACATACACTCCTAATTTTTTGTTGTTTATCAATGTGATTATTCCCTCATTTTTCTCTTTCATTATGCTAAAGTTTAATTTTATATCTTCATTTTCTATGCTCATAATTTATAATGAAATAGATTCTAAATCTTTTTCCCATTTTTATTTAAAAATTATATATTCCCTAAGTAGTACATTTAAATCACTCATCCTCTAACATTATCAACCTAAACACATTATTATTAGAAACTTGCATATAGTATGGAACCCCAATTTTGAATATGTCTGATTAGTTCTTCCGCAACTAAAGCAAAGAGATAAGGACTTAATGCTGACCACTGATACAAGCCGTTAGATGAATAAATGAACCCTGATCTAAGCTTAATAATCTTGATAAAATGACAGGGCAAATTCTTTTTTAAAACACAACACGTAATTTCCTTAGGAATCCTCTCAGAAGCCTTTACTAAATTGATAAGAATCAAATTTAGATCTTCCATCGTCTCTCTAAATCTTTCAATCATTCATGCTAGCTATGTAGGTTGTAGCACAAACACTCTTATTGTGAAGCCGGTTCGTGTCGGATACAAGTGTCAGAGACACGAATCCTAGGTACTTTGTAGAATGTTCCGTGTTGCTATGTCGTATCTATGTTGGCATGGCCATGTTTTGCAACATAGCATGCTAGCATGCATTAAGCTTTCATGGAAAACCGACATGCAAAAAACTAAATCTATTTTATGAAATTGTTGTTCTTTTCTTAATCATTGCTTAATTACTCTCTCCTAGAGTTTGAACACTAACATCAAGTGTTCATTAGATGGATAATAGCCCTATCATCTCTCCAATGGGTATTCTATGACAATACCTAGTTGTCACAAGCTTGTACTGTATGTTGGTTGTCTAGTATGATTGTTTGATATTTGATTGACACAATCATAAATTTACGAGAGAAGACATGCATCAATAACAATTATATAGATCACATAAGCCAAATAAAGCAAATGAGAGTGCTCTTATTTATGTATTCTGCCCCATAGCATCCAACATTTTACCTCAAACTCCGTACTCTCTGAGTACAAAGTCCTTGCAGCATCTTATAATACAAACAGTCTCCGAATGGTCTCACTTTGGTTCCACATGATAGACTTCCTAAAATGACCCTCTTGCTTTTGGACATATGCCCTATTCTACTCTTCAATTCTCCTAACAAACTCAAGACAGTTAATATAAAGAAGCAAAGATTATATCATCATTTTCTGCGTAGAAAGATAAGAGTTATCATTGTACCCATTCGTATCTTACTCAAGCCATGCAGAGCAATCAAAGTATTGTTTAACCTTATAGGTATGTGACTATGTGTCATGAAAAGACTTCAGTTAAATTGATTTTGCAAATTCTCAGTGGTTGAGGGAGGTTATTCATGATAATTTATGCTGGGAAATTTTACAACAAACAAATAAATGTTCCGGTCTTCACAAATTGGGAAAAATATTGATCACTGGGATAAAAGCATTGATGTCAACAATATGAAAATCTGCAGGCACCTTAAACACAGTGATTCCAAAACTTAAAATTGCAATCCAGAGGGGTAATTCAAGAAAGTAATTGCATCTTCTCTTGCAGCATAGAGTTAAGTACGCATAGTTGATGACATGCTCAGAAGAATATTTAAGCTAGTTATATATATATATATATATATATATATATATATATATATATATATATATATATATATATATATATATATATATATGAGAAAAATGTATATCAGCCTGCGGGCTGAGAGTACTCTCTCAGCCTGCGGTGACGTGGCTCAATTTGTTACCTCACTGACTTGCGGCCCGCTTTTAGGAAGAAGTTAAATTACCAAATACCCCTTTCGATAACTTTCCTTATTGTTTATTATTATTTTCCCCCCTTTTTTTTGCCGCTCTTTATAGGATTTAGGTTATTTTATATAAATTACTTTTCGCCCTATTTCTTTACCTCTTTTTTGAAAGATCTAGTTTATACTTTTCAGTCTGCGATAAAATTTTTTCTGAAAATATAAAATCTTTTCAGATCAATTTTTTCAGCCTGCGATAAATTTCTACTTATAGTTTATTTTTTTGTATATAATGTAGTCAGAGTCTTTGGTCACAGTATACATTTAAACTGCGACCTTAGTCAGAGACTTTGGTCGCAGTGTACATGGTTAATTGCGACCAAGGTCGCAGTGTTGTTATTGATAAAGATGGCCAGCAACTGCAATCTAGGGTTGCATTATATGGACTGTGACTTAGGTCGCAGTACGTTAAGTAAGTGTTTCCTTTATATTAACATGCATAGCGACCAAGGTCGCAGTGTTGTTTTGGATTAAGACTGCCGCCAGCAACTGCGACCAAGGTCGCCGTGTTGTTGTTTTGGATTAAGTCATTTTTTGAATCTAAATGAAAAATGAAAAGTTTGCTGAGGGGACGCGACTTGGAGTCACTCCGAGAGACGCGGCCTGTCATAAAGATTTTATGAGATCTTTAAACGTCAAGTCTACGTTGACGAACCCGCACCATTCGTTATTTCCCGAAGCGGTTGTCCACGCGTCGGCTCTTCATTGGGTTTAGGCGTTAATGTCTTTTAATGTCAAACCGGCGCTGGCGGTTGTAGACCAGCGTCTTCGACGCTTCTTGAAACGACACTCCACGCGTCAGCCTTCCATTAGACTTCGATAGTCGTTCGATCATTAAGGCCGACGGTTCTGATTAATGAACCATTAATTATAGTTATTATGGGCTGCCTATAAATAGGGCTCATCCTCTCTCATAATTAGACTGTTTTCTTTCGAGAGCAATTGCTCTGAGAATTTTCGCCTTCTTCAGAGTCTCTAACAGGGGCCTGCCTCCATGGATGAAGATGACCCTATGGACGAACTTGATCGATGTTCGTCCACAATGGAAGAAGTCATAGACCTCATCGTCCACAAGGGAAGAAGTCATGGTCCTCGTCGTTCACAAGGGAAGAAGTCATGATCTCTGACGAGGACTTAACCCTCACCAAGATCTCCTCGGACTTGATGCACCAGTCAAGCTTGCTGGCACGGGATGGTCAGAGTGGGTATGGCGGCGGGGGATGTGGTGGATATAGTGGTGGGTAGCACTGGATAACCTTCTGGTGGAAGAGATGTTCATCAACGAAGGATCGTATCCCGCCACTTTGGAGGGTCAGGTGGAATCGGAGGATTCTGCTGCCACCAGACCTCAATAACACCACTGCTCTTAGTCAACAAGGGCTCTTTTGATGTTTAGTCTTCTTTGTACTGCTGTATTGTAACACTCAATCTTATTGTATAAGAGAGCGTTTTGTATCATTTTTACATGCCTGGAGATAAATGCCTGGACATAAATAAAAATCATATTTGTTTTTTAATAAACTACGACGTTGGTCGCAGTCATGCATTGCAAACAAAACAACTTGGACCAGAGACGACACTGCGACCAAGGTCGCATAAAACTACATTGCAAACAGAAACAACTGCGACCAGGGTTGACATTGCGACCAAAGACTGCGACTAAGTAACTTCTGCGGTGACGTGTCACCTCGTCTCAGTGTTGTTGTTGATTAAGACTAAAGACCAGCAACTGCGACCAAGGTCGCAGATTATTTTTTTAAGACTGCGGCCAGCAACTGCGACCAAGGTCACAGTGTTGTTGTTGATTAAAAATAAAGACCAGCGAATGCGACCAAGGTCGCATTGTATTTTATTAAGACTACGGTTAGCAACTGCGACCAAGGTACCAGTGTTGTTGTTGAATAAGACTAAAGAGCAGCAACTACGACCAAGGTTGCAGTTTATTTATTAAGTCTGCGTCCTGCAACTGCGACCAAAGTCGCAACCTTTCATTTTAAAAATTTATACGGGTGAAGTAATATAATTATTAACCGCGTCCATGGTCGCAGTATATTCGTTTAGCGTAAAATATTTAAAATGAAGGTTTGTAACAATTGTACAACATTTTCAACCAAGACATAGTAGTAAAAAATGTAATTCACACAATTAATTTTAGAAAACAGATTTATATATATTAAAAAAAATACAAAATACAATTTTTTAAACTTCTAATCCTCGTCATCACCATCGTAATCAGATTCGTCGTCAAGAGTCATGCTTTCGTCTTCTGTATCGCTTTCCGTCTCTTCCTCCTCTTTAGTGACATTCTCCTCTTCGCTTTCTTCCTCTTCATGTTTGTGTTTTGGTTCATCAATGAACTCCCAGAATGGGTCGTCTGTATCAAGCTCAGATTCTGACCCGTAGCTAGACATCGGTTCAGAACTAAACATCCAATCATCATTAGATGATTGGCTTCTTTCCGGTGAAACGGTGGTGAAGACATTTTTTTGAATCTATTTTCCGAACAGTGAGAGTAACGAGTTTGAGCAAAATAACTTAGTATGTTTTTAATCCTTTGCTCATGACCCTTTATATATTTTTAATCCCAGAATTCCAAAAGGTTTGAGATCTCGGACCACGTGAATATCTCTCAAATATATTTTCTACCTTTTCCAAAAATTGTATACTTCCTAGGTGACTGTTCAGTTATTCAAAACAGTTTAAAAGTTAATACACTATAATTTTAAATTACTCTGAACTCCAAAACAGTACATTATTGCGACCATAGTCGCATTGGGAACTGATAAATGATTAAGTAACTGCGACCATAAATTGTCAACCGTTAGTCATCAAATACTGTCCTTCGTATATTTTCTGAATGTTTGTCCGATCCTCCTATTAACAATTAAATTGGTTTTTACATATATTATGCGACCATGGACTGCGACTATGGTCGCAGTATTTAACGAGAGCGATAGTATAATCACAGTTTACGTATTATTTTATATTCTTTTTGTTCTTTATTTTTGACTGTTGTCTGAATAAGGACTGATTCTATAGTCGCAGTTCACCGTATCTTTTGTGTCAGCCGCCTATAACGTATGAATTATTTTTAATTATTGCATCAGTAGTAGGACTACGACTATGGTCGCAGTGTTTAAGAGCAGCAGTCGCAGTTTGGATATGTAATTAAAAGAGCTTATAAGTTAATATAGTGAGAAAGAGACCTTACAAAAAAATAGAATTAAAAGCTTTTAAAAGAAGACAAAATATAATTGAATATCAGAAGATCAGGAAATCCTAATCCTCGTCATTATCACCATCATAAGCAGATTCATCGTCTTCAGTCTTCTGCTCTTCCTCTTCATCACTTATTTCCTCATCATCTTCCTGTTTTTGAGATTTTTTTGTTTCACCGATGAACTCCCAGAATGGATCGTCTCTATCAAGCTCTTCGTCTGACCCGTTGATAGGAAGCGAGCCTATAGCATCAGAGGACATGCTTTCATCAAGCATGTCTCCGTCAAGTGGCAGAGGAATAATGTCTTCTTCACTAACCCACATGAAAACTTCATTATCATCATGAATAGGAGGATCAGTTAATACATTATTTGATGTAGTGAGATAGTCAAAAGGAGTGAAGTCCAGACTGGTATCAGATTCACTAGAATATCCTGAAGACAAAGGACCGGTGGGGGAACGATTGAAGTTGAAATCTAAGTGTTCAGAGGAAGAAGATAGGGAAGACATGATTGAAGAATGAATTGTTTTTTTGAAAGTTTTTGAAATCAAATTGAAAAGAAAGAACAAAAATATAGTTTTTAGGTATGAGATAATATATTAGTTACAAGCATTATATAAAGGTCAATATTGTGGAAGAACGTGAATAGTAATAATAATTGTTACAGGTGAGGGTTGAGTATGGTAGGAAGTGGTAAAAAAATTAAATATTTAATTGAAGATTTATTGCGGGAGAATCCGAAGAGTTCTTTTTTTTCCAGAGGTTTAATACATGAAGTACAAATTAACTTTTTATAAAATTGTTTGCCTATATCTTTAGATTACGTATGGTGCACATCTTTCCTTTCTCGAGATTAACATTAGTGCATCTCTTTTTTCTAGACTGTTGTTGTATCACGGTAGAAAGAATATTAATTACTTCATTTAATTCAGTGTAATTAATATAGTAATTTTTATAAGATTTGATATACGCGAATTGATCTCAGGGTCGCATGGCTAATCCACCCTAGTCGCATATTAAAAATATTTTACATAAGGCATGGGAAAGAAGATTGCGACTTTGGTCGCAGTACTGAAGGAGGTCGCATTGTTATACGATAATGCGACTAGGGTCGCAGACGTTATATAAAGAAGTTTTGTTATACAATGACTGCGACTAGTGACTGCGACTGTGTCGCAGTTGTCATATAAAATTGAAATTATATTGTATTAGGTCGCATAAAAACGTTTTGTTATACTATGAGTGCGACTAGTGACTGCGACTGTGTCGCAGTTGTTATATTGTATTAAGTCTGTGACCATGGCATGTTTTTTAAATTTTCAATGCTTCTACTTATTTTACATTATATTGATCCAATTTTTTTTTAATTATATTTTTCGATGTATTAAAATTACGAATTTTATAACTGTAGATATATTCAACTGAAATTTTGTTTGTTCATGACTTTATTCCAGTTTAGAATTAAAAAAGGGTATTTTGGTCAATTTGTTTCACGATTGTTTAGGCGGGATTTTTTTGATTTTTTTGGCGCCAACACACTGCGGCCGATGTGTGGCATATATTCAGCCACGTCCCGCCGGCTGAGAAACTATCTCAGCCTGCAGGCTGAGGTACAGTAACCCCTATATATATATATATATATATATATATATATATATATATATATATATATATATATAAAGAAATTTTAGCTAGTTATATGATTGTTCAATATGGAAGCCATGGTTTAAAATCTCACTCTCAGTATCGGCCGATGGTCTTCTGAATCAATATCGGCCGATATTGTAAGGTTAATGTCGTATCGGGTACCTCAAAACCCGATAGGATATTACATATATATATATATATATATATATATATATATATATATATAGGGGTTACTGTACCTCAGCCGGCAGGCTGAGAGAGTTCTCTCAGCCGGAGGACGTGGCAACATCCGCACCACATATCTGTCATAAATTTTGGCGGACAAAAACCTGAAAAATCCCGCCCAATTTAATGTCACTCACCTCAACATTTTATTTTCCGAAAATACCCTCCCTCACAACCTTTTATCTTATGTTAAAAATTTGTCTTTCAAAAAAATTTACAGCTCTAAAATTTCAACCGGCGATTCTGATTCAATTAGTTATTTTCTTTCAAAAATTTCGTCCCATTTTTAAAAAAATATATTTGCAACTGATGGCGCCTAAGAAATCATCCGTCGAAAAAGGTACTATAAAAATGATATTTTTCAAAATTTTTAGGGTTTGTGTAATTTAATAGTTTTTATTATTTACTTCTATTTTTACTATGTCGCAGTATTTTCGAAAAAATTGATTTGCATACACTTATTGACCTCGGTTCGCAGTTGATAAAATTATAGTTTAAGATTTGTGCGACTTTGGGATTTTTTTTGGACCTTTCCTTCTAGACGAATGCGACATGGGGTCGCAGTTGTTTGAATATGAGTTGTAGTCTCTTGCGACCAAGGTCGCAGTGTATTTAACATAATTTGTTTTATCAAACTTGGGTCGCACTTGTTTCTAATTATAGTATAGTCTTATGCGACCTGGTCGCAGTGTCGACCAGGGTCGCAGTTGTTCTGATTTCACTGTAGTCTTATGCGACCTTGGTCGCAGTGCTGTATTGGATCGCAGTTGTTTAACATTGCACTGTAGTTTTGTGCGACCTTGGTCGCAGTGTGGTATTGGGTCGCAGTTGTTTCTGATTGCACTGTAGTCTTATGCGACCTTGGTCGCAGTGTCGACCCCGGGTCGCAGTTATTCTAAATGCACTGAAGTCTTATGCGACCTTGGTCGCAGTGCAGTCACCGTAGTCTTTTGCAACTTTGATCGTAGCTGTTTTTTATGGCACCGTAGTCTTTTGCGACTTTGGTCGCAGTGTCGACCCTGATCGCAGTTGTTTCTGTTTGCACTGTAGTTTTATGCGACCTTGGTCGCAGTGTCGTCTCTGGTCAAAGTTGTTTTTGTTTGCAACGCATGACTGCGACCGAGGTCGCAGTTTATTAAAAAACAAATATGCTTTTTATTTATGTCCAGGCATGTGAAAATGATACAAAACGCTCTCTTATACAATAAGATTGAGTGTTACAATACAGGAGTACAAAGAAGCCCCCCTCTCTCTCTCAGGGACTGCACTCACTCCTTAAAGATGCATATGATTCCAAGTACAGGATGTTTGGAAGGGCGCCAAACCAGGATTGGACACTGTGGCGACGATCGGAGCCGATTGCACTATGATGCATGACTAAACATCGAAAGAGCCCTTGTTGACTAAGAGCAATGGTGTTCTTGAGGTCTGGTGGCAGCAAAATCCTCCGATTCCACCTGACCCTCCAAAGTGGCGGGATACGATCCTTCGTTGATGAACATCTCTTCCACCAGAAGGTTATCCAGTGAGCATGGAGTTTCCTCGATGTCACTTCTGGGGTAAGAGAGGAGGTTTTGAGACCTCACAGGGTATGCTACCCACCACTATATCCACCACATCCCCCGCCGCCATACCCACTCTGACCATGTCATGCCAGCAAGCTTGACTGGTGCATCAAGTCCGAGGAGATCTTGGTGAGGGTTAAGTCCTCGTCAGGGATCATGACTTCTTCCCTTGTGGACGACGAGGACCATGACTTCTTCCCTTGTGGACGATGAGGTCTATGACTTCTTCCCTTGTGGACGAACATCGATCAAGTTCGCCGGGCAAAATATTCTCCCAGGGGCCCAGCGAACCTGAAAAAGGACAATCAAGCTTACCTGCAAGAATCATACAAAGTTAGAGACTCTGAAGAAGGCGGAAATTCTCAGAGCAATTGCTTTCGAAAGAAAACAGTCTAAGTATGGGCTGTTAAAGGGAGAGGGTGAGCCTATTTATAGGCAGCCCATAATAACCATAATTAATGGTTCATTAATCAGAACCGTCGGCCTTAATGACCGCACGACTAAAGAAGTCCAATGAAAGGCTGACGCGTGGATTAGCCATGCGACCCTGAGATCAATTCGCGTATATCAAATCTTATAAAAATTACTATATTAATTACACTGAATTAAATGAAGTAATTAATATTCTTTCTACCGTGATAAAACAACAGTCTAGAAAAAAGAGATGCACTAATGTTAATCACGAGAAAGAAAAGATGTGCACCATACGTAATCTAAAGATATAAGCAAACAATTCTATAACAAGTTAATTTGTACTTCAGATTCTCCCGCAATAAATCTTCAATTAAATATTTATTTATTTTTTTACCACTTCTTACCATACTCAACCATCACCTGTAACAATTATTATTACTATTCATGTTCTTTCACAATATTCACCTTTATATAATGCTTGTTACTAATATATTATCTCATACCTAAAAACTATATTTTTGCTCTTCCTTTTCAATTTGATTTCAAAAAACTTTCAAAAAAAATTCATTCTTGAATAATGTCTTCCCCCACCGGTCCTTTGTCTTCAGGATATTCTAGTGAATCCGATACCAGTCTGGACTTCACTCCTTTTGACTATCTCACTACATCAAATAATGTATTAACTGATCCTCCTATTCATGATGATAATGAAGTTTTCATGTGGGTTAGTGAAGAAGACATTATTCCTCTGCCACTTGACGGAGACATGCTTGATGAAAGCATGTCCTCTGATGCTGTAGGCTCGCTTCCTAGCAACAGGTCAGACGAAAAGCTTGATAGAGACGATCCATTCTAGAAGTTCATCGGTGAAACAAAAAAACCTCAAAAATAGGAAGATGATGAGGAAATAAGTGATAAAGAGGAAGAGCAGAAGAATGAAGACGATGCATCTGCTTATGATGGTGATAATGACGAGGATTAGGATTTCCTGATCTTCTGATATTCAATTATATTTTGTCTTCTTTTAAAAGCTTTTAATTCTATTTTTTTGTATGGTCTCTTTCTCACTATATTAACTTATAAGCTCTTTTAATTACATATCCAAGCTGCGACTGCTGCTCTTATACACTGCGACCATAGTCGCAGTCCTACTACGGATGCAATAATTAAAAATAATTCATACATTATAGGCGGCTGAGACAAAAAGATACGGTGAACTGCGACTATAGAATCAGTCCTTATTCAGACAACAATCAAAAATAAAGAACAAAAAAGTTTATAAAATAATACGTAAACTGTGATTATACTATCGCTCTCGTTAAATACTGCGACCATAGTCGCGGTACTGCGATCATAGTCGCAGTCCATTGTCGCATAATATATGTAAAAACTAATTTAATTGTTCATAGGAGGATCGGACAAACATTCAGAAATTATACGAAGGACAGTATTTGATGACTAACGGTTGAGAATTTATGGTCGCAGTTAATTAATCATTTATCAGTTCCCAATGCGACTATGGTCGCAATAATGTACTGTTTTGGAGTTCAAAGTAATTTAAAGTTATAGTGTATT
This sequence comes from Agave tequilana, assembly GCA_038442645.1. NCBI lineage: Eukaryota > Viridiplantae > Streptophyta > Magnoliopsida > Asparagales > Asparagaceae > Agave > Agave tequilana. Next base: position 41,757 of record JAVJIF010005066.1, on the reverse strand, counting down.
AACTTTTAAACTGTTTTGGATAACTGAACAGTCACCTAGGAAGTATACAATTTTTGAGAAAAGGTAGAAAATAAGTTTGGGAGATATTCACGTGGTTTGAGAGCTTAAACCTTTTGGAATTCCGGGATTACAATATATAAAGGGTCATCAGCAAAGGATTATAAACATACTCAATTGTTTTTGCTGAAATTAGTTACTCTCACTGTTCGGAAATAGATTCAAAAATGTCATCTCCACCGTCTTCACCGGAAAGAAGCCAATCATCTAATGATGATTGGATGTATAGTTCTGAAGCGATGCCTCGCTACGGGTCAGAGGATGAGCTTGATACAGACGACCCGTTCTGGGAGTTCATTGATGAACCAAAATACTTAAATGAAGAGGAAGAAAGCGAAGAGGAGATTGTCGCTGAAGAGGTGGAAGGGACGGAAAGCGATACGGAAGACGAAAGCGGTCATACTCTTGACGACGAATCTGATTACGATGGTGATGACGAGGATTAGAAGTTTAAAAATTGTATTTTATTTTTTTTAAATATATATGAATCTGTTTTCTAAGGTTAATTTTAAAATGAAGGATATAAATGACTTTTTTTTAAATTAAAGCAGTCATACTTTTTTTTAAATATATATGACTTTGATCGCAGTTGTTGGACGAGTCTTAATAAAATACACTGCGACCTTGGTCGCAGTTGGTGGTCTTTAGTATTAATCAACAACACTGCGACCTTGGTCGCTATGCGTGTCAATAAAAGGAAACACCATCCTAACGTACTGCGACCTAAGTCGCAGTAATTGTACTGCGACCCTATATTGCAGATGCTGGCACTCTTTATCAATAACAACATATGCGTGTTAATATAAAGGAAACACCTACCTAATGTACTGCGACATAAGTCGCTGTCATTGTACTGCGACCCTAGATTGTAGATACTGGCCCTCTTTATCAATAACAACATTGCGACCTTGGTCGCAATTAACCATGTATACTGCGACCAAAGTCTCTGTCTACATTATATACACAAAAAAATAAACTATATAGGAGAACCTACATCTGACAAAGAGAGGTAAGGAAATAGGGGGGAAAATAATTTATAATCAATAACCTAAATCATATAAAGAGCGGCAAAAAGAAAGGGAAAAAAATAATAATAAACAAGTCTGACAACGTGCGCTTCAAAAATTGCCTTTTGGGCAAAAAAAATAATAAACAATAAGGAAAGTTAAAGAAAAAGTAGCTTTTCATAAGGGGTATTTGGTAATTTAACTTCTTCTTATAAGCGGGCCGCAAGTTACTGAGGTGACAAATTGAGCCACGTCACCGCAGGCTGAGAGAGTACTCTCAGCCCGCGGGCTGATATACATTTTTCTCATATATATATATATATATATATATATATATATATATATATATATATATATATATATATATATATATTGGCCGATATTTGAAACCATGATAACTATGTTATTGTTACTGCTTACATTATAAGCATAGAAGTTTCTCTTAGGGTAGTTATAGTTGGAAGTGCTGAAGTATTTTTGAGTTATAATGGACTTTATTGCGTTAAGAAAGGGTTCAAATAGAGCCATACCTGATTATATATTGACCATCGTCTCAATCTCAAAATAAACCAGATTTAAGAGAGATCTTGATGATATCATTATGATTTGATCGAGAAGCACATTTACCTAAAGAGTGTCTGTACATTTCTGTTCCAGACTGAAATCTGACATGTAAAATAATCCATATATGCTTGTCTATGTAGTGAATGTAAATCCCTGTGTCCTGAATCTGAACTATGGATATTTTCATTATTATACACATGTATCAGTGTCACTGTCATCATATGATGAAATTATCATACCCACTTGGTCGCAATTTTGATCCTATCGGCCCTATTGTCACAAATTTCTTCAGAAGTGTTTAGCTCTGAAAAGATAGCACACATTACTTCAACTAGACCTTTTCTCTTCCATTCTTTCATTGCACCACACCAATCATGATTTCCGACCTAAAATCTGCATTAGAACCCTTCATATACATAATTTCACTTCCATATGCTCTCCAAAAAATCCCACCCTTCAAACCTTAATGCTGGAAAATACATGACTGATTGCATTAAGCCATATCCAGAAATCAAAGTAAAAGGCTCTATATTTCTATAACTCATAATTCTTACCCATAAAGTAGATGGGTAAGTTCTTACTACACAAATTGCTGCCTTAATCTTGACATATGACATGCAGGTTCACAACTTTGTGCATTATTCTTCCATCAAAGATGACTCTCAGAGATCCTCAACTAATTACAGTGCAAGACCAAGAGCAAATATTACAAATAAAGGAGAAGTATAACTAATGGGTCATAACAAAGTAGCAAATCCCAGAGAATTGTGAAGCAGTATATATGATATAATAACCATAGCTAAAATTCTGTAACAATACTAAATTAATATTCTGCAGAGACTTGAAAATTATGTAAAACATTTCTCAATATTTCATTTTTATTTTTACGTTCCTCTAGAAGCAAAAGCAACTCACATTGTCTCTTTTATGGGAAAAAAAAATAGATCATTTCCAACGACTCCAACTCTTTTCCAAGGACCCACCTTTTCAATGCCAGGAACATATTGCAACCCCACAATTCTTAGCTTCTGTCAGCATCTAGTTACCAAAACCTCAATAAATATAGATAAAAAGCAATAAAAAATTGTGATACCATGCACTTCTTAAAAAAAGATCTCTTCTGCAATCATAAAAGTTCAAATTTTCAATTTGGGAAGTTTAAAGGAAAAAATATGAACTGATTAATTCATCGTTCTATTGGTTATTGGGTGATTCTGATCCTGATAGTTACCTGCAACCTCTCAATGATTGAGGCGGCGTTCGAGAATTGGGAGATCAAACGAGATTGGAGATCACCATCATCTCCATTGCAGGGATCACTCAATTTGATCAACGAGGGCTTAGGGTTTTAGAGCCAGCAGAAATTGGACAGAAATGGGGATGGATCCTCAAAATAGGTTACTTCTTGGATCTAGTGTCTAGACATGGATCCTTAAAAACCCAAGAATGATGACTCGATAATACTTCACTTCACTTGGTTTAATCTAAATAATCAATCGTTTTATTCTATTTTGAGGGAAATTTTTCTTCCTAAATATAATTTAAAGGTTTAATCTAACTAATTCTTTTCTATTTAAACATAATTTATATAAAATTGTTTGCCAATTATTCCAAATTATATAAAACTAAAACAACACATTTATGCAAGAACATCTTATAATTCAATATAGTTTGTAATAATGGTGGATCTAAAAGTACCACCCCTCGCTTTTAAAAAAGTAATAGCCCCTCCCATCGCATAGTATTTCTTTGTCTCTTTAAAAAAAATTGAGAATTTCTCTTGCTACCTGAATTTATTATGTGAAAAGAATATCAAAGTTGTAGAAGCAGAGAAATATAGATCTCTCAGAGGATCTAAAAAGTAATATCTATTTTTATCTTAGTTGGAGGTTATTACTGATCGATTCTATATTTTAAGATTACCGTATGAAAAGGCTTAATCTCATCTACAAATATATTGTGCCACAATTTATTTTTAATTGTTCTTAACATAATATTATTTTTAAATATGTTGATCAAATTTAAATATCCCATGATAGTTGTCAAAAGTTAAATGTAGAAAATAAGAAAAATAAGAAAATGAAACTAGAAACTTCTCCATCTATCTTGAGAAATAAATGATATTGCTCGTTATTTCTTATGTGCTAAAAAATGAAAAAAAAAATATATTTTCATGTACATGTTTATTTTGTTAGGAAGGTTGATGATTTTTCTACTAACCCTAAAGCGTTTTAATCTATGTTACTTGGAATTTAATTTTGAAAAAACTCATAAACTAATTTTTTTTTTTTTTTTTGGGCTTCACACTCAAAAGATTGAACCAATACATGGTGATATTGAAAGAATATTTGGACATGAAATGCAAATATTTTCTTTTAGTTATCTAAAAATATGTAACTAACAATTCAATATCACTTTGTACATTTCTCATAATTATTTTTCTTCACTTTTGAACCCCACCCATGCACACGCCCAAGAGGAGAGAGAGAGAAAAAAGCTTATTTCTACATTTAGATATGTCAAAGAAATACAATTAAATTCAGAATTAATTAGTATGTGTTTAAGAGTAAGAGTATTTTTATTATGTAACTGTACAAGGAATAGAATTTTTCATATCATGTAATTGTTTGTCTATATATTCTAGGACATTAATCTCATCAATAATATACACAACTTCGATTTCTTCAAATGATTTAAGAACATATTTTGGAAGAAATATTTGATTCAAATAATCTGAAATCTGTATTTGAATATGTCAAATTACTGGATTTGATGAATCCTTAATTTCCTAGTAGGTGTAAATCCATGCGTAGAAACTGTAATTTCAACGATTTTGATGGTAATGTTTGTCTTATTACAGAATAATACAAATAAGACATGTATTGGAGGATGAATGAATTAAGCAAAACTTTCACACCAATACGCAAGATGGAAGGACATTAAAGTTCTAGAATATCAAACCAATTCAAATTATCTCAAGCTTTACAAGAACTATTTGGAGTCAGAAGAATCAAGCCCCAACTTTCATATCTATAGAAATTATGTAAATAATTAAGAGTGATTGAATTATCATCAGTTTGGAACAAAAAGGAAGTCTTGAGCAATTAAATTTTCTAGCTCTTTACTAGAATTCTCTAACAGAATGCTCATTTTACCGGTCATCTTTCTAATATTCTACAAGTAGCTTTAGTGGTAGAATACAATGAAACAGTATCCTATATAAATAATATTTATTAAACTTGTCTCTATTTATTTGACAACAAAAATTTGATTACTTGTCCTTGTCTCCTCTCTCTTTTTGATTAAAGAGAAAGCACCAATTGTTTATTAACTTGTCTCTTTCATCATATCTCTTCGTCTTATATTGTATCAGTCACCTCATGTCTTGATTCGTGTGTGTGTGTGTGTGTGAGAGATAGGTTGTCAATTTTTGTCTCAAATATTCATTTTTTGGGCTGCTATAGTATAGGCTATTTTATTCTTTAATTAGCCCACAAAGTGATCATTTTCCACTTGCCACTCTAGATCTTATGCAAGTCTAGTCTCATTTTCAACCTTCTACTTTCATGGTTGCACTACTTCCTCAGCTGCAACAATGTCTCTATTTTTTAACATAAGCAAGAGAGAAAGAAACAATGTCTCTATTTTTTAATATAAGCAAGAGAGAAATTCTCTCTCTTTCTTTCTTTTCTTCAGTTCAGCTGCTACAGTGTCATCATCACTTCCCTATTTCTTGTAAAGCAGGAGCAAGTCTTTAATGCTGCAGATGTTTTAAACCACGCAAATTCCTCTTCACAGCCTGCATTATTTGCCCAACGAAATGAAGACCCCTCTCTGTCTAAGGCTTGATCTTCGAGTCTGTGCCATGATCTTTAAATTTAGATCTGAGACCACAAATTCAAAAATAGAGAATTTAAGTGAAAAAAAATTGTCAAAACACATTCTTGTACAGAGCAAAAACTTTCAAATCTTAGAGAAATTATTGAGTTATAATTTTCATCAATTCTTTAACAACTTTTCAGTTAAAGAAGTGCCAAAGTATTCAATTCTTCATCAAGCTTTTTTTTAATCACTTCATACAATTCTCTATTGATTGGAGAATCTGGGTTTTTAAAGCCTTTAATCTTTTCTGATTCTCTCAATTGATTTCTTGATATTAAACGTATCAATTATTTGAGATAGTTATTTATTTGAGACAGTTATTTATTACTCTTTGACATAAAGCCTCATTATATGTATATTTTATTTTATTTGAGATGTTGTGCCAATCGGTGCTCACTCTTATTTTAGAGAACAAAAAATAAATCTTATGAACTTTTGTACCCTCTTAGTGTAGAGGAGAAAGTCCAACTCTGGAGAGGACGTTGGTGGTTTTATACTCTTTGGGGAGAAGAGTGAAAGTCCAAGCTCGGACGTAAGCGTTGGCACGATATAATTACTTACTTTGGGGAGAAATTAATAGTGGATTTGAAATCTTAGAAAAGAGACCTCTAGTGGAGGACATAGGAAGATTTTCCGAACCGTCTTAAAATCTTCTCATTCCTTTATCTTGCACTTTATCTTTCTACTATACTGATACATTAATTGTTTAATTGTGATTAAGTTATTGTTACATTGTTACTGATTGTGTCAGTCAATTTCTAGTCCAAATCTTGATTCTGTCAGTCACTTTATTATAATTCTACCAACGAATCTGTTAATAGAAATTGTATACTGCCAGTCAGTTTTGGATTCTGCCAGTCGCTGGTTGATTCTGCCAGTCTGTTTACAATTCATTTTCTAATTCTACCAGCGGAATACTAGTATTCTACCAGAACATCCAGTGCTCGAGTAAAATTTGAATTAGAGCGTTTATTAGTTTAAACCCTATTCACCCATCAACAGATGCTTGAAATATATAATGAATATGCAAGTAAATGTTGATCTAAATCATCCCACTGTCTTTCCCACGCTGAAATATCTTGTGAATAGTTATTTAGATCTCTCAATTTTCCGCTAGTTAAATTGGAGAAGCGAGAGCTGTGCATATTTTTCTTGCCCAGTCGCAACTTGTAAGCTAAAGAAACTCTACCCCCAATAAAGTTTGTGGCAAGAGTTCATAGTTCCCTTTGGAAGTGTGATTGGCCTGTTTGGTTAAGGGTGGAAGTGAGGAAGTAAGGAAGTGAGGAATTGGTAATAGTTCCCTTTGAAACTTGGAATTGGTTAGTAAGTTTTCCGGTGTTTGGATGTTGTTAAGAAGTGTGATTTGAAAAATGTTATGTCTTTTTCGATGTTTGGATGGTAATGTGAAAGTGGAAGTGAAAAAGTTGACCGCAAAATAATATTAAAATAAAAATTAATAAGAAAAATAAAAATAGACTGTAATTAGAATGCAAGTGAGATTTATATGATCAAAAAATTAACTGTTTTGTGCTACTACTTATTACAAATGAGATTTACATGACCACAAAATTTACTGTAGCGCTTTGGAAGTGAGGAAATGGTTGTGTAAAAGAGAAAAGAGAAAAAGGAAAAGGGGTTTTCTTATTTTTCTTTTTCGGTGTTTGGATAGATAGGGGAATAAGCAATTATACTTCCTCATTTCCTTACTTCAGCCCACTTCCTTGCAACCAAACACTAAGGCGGGAATTGGACCGGGTCTGACTCAGTTTGGTTCAGTTAAAGCCGGGTTTAGACCAAGTATTTATAATTCACAATCGGGTTTGGACCTTCGATTTTTGGCTGATTTTTAATTGGGCCGGAGTTTGGTGTTAAGTTGTGTGGTCTGGTAGGTCCGAACGAGACTTGTTCTTATGAATCTTGAACCTTAATTTTAGAGGAATTTGTACAAGATATAAATATTATATTATATTCTTGTCTTATATATATTAGATTATTATGTTAATATAACATAATATGAAAATAAATTCATAAGATATTGAATTATTCACGGTCATATTATTTGAGAACTATAATCTTTCTCTATGTTTATAAGAACGAAAGAAAGTATAATTTTAGTTAAATAGTAAACAAGTTTTAACTGTTAACATGATTAGTAATTTATTCACACACACACACGAGAAAAATGAGAATCAGCTGACATAGGAGGAAACTCTGTCCTATATCGCACTCAAAACTCAAGTTTTCGATTGAATTTTCAAGATCTGACTGTACATTATCATCTTCATTATCGAAGATATACACATATAAAAAATCACCTGATTTGGAGTTTGTTAACTCCATTTTCTTTGAGTTCAAACATTAACGATTTTTCAACAGTAAAATAAAATGGAACGATTAGATCAATGAGTAAATGAATTTTAATTTCACTTGATTTTTTATATGTGTATATCTTAGAACATGAAAATAATAATGTGCAGTTGGATCATGAAAAAAGTTTGGAAGATATGACTTTTGAGTTCGACATAGGATGGAGTTGTCTTCTGCGTCAGCTGATTTACCATTTGACGCAGGAGGCGGGAAATACGAATGACGCCGATTAGATCTCGTTCTAGCGCCCATGAACCCTGAAGACTTTTAGGTAGAAGTTGTGCTCGAATTACAAACACGGTGCTCCAATCCACGAGCGACTTACTCAAATCCACAAGTAAGAGATAACAAATCGAATCCATGAGCAATTTGGAGAGAAATCTCAATTTTAATGAAGTTTAATTAATTTAGGGTTGACTTTTATTATGATTATTCTTAGTTCATATTTAGAAACTTTGATAGCATCTTGTTAGGTTTAAAAGACGTTGCTTATGCTATGCTTAGAAACTAGGATGAACTAAAGTTTAATTATAATTAGCGTACTCTAATTAAGGTTTACAATATTTTTACCCATCTTACTTGATTCTCAATCAAAACCCTAGGTCAGATTTTTATGGCTTCAATATGATGTTCTTCCCTCTTAGACTAACACTTAGTTGTGGTAATTGTTTAGTAGACTATAATCTCTTTTACTTAATTAAATCTTTTTTTTACAATCAATATTCTTTTTCCAAGCTATTTGTTAGAGAATTCGTTCCGAAAAATTTTTATCGCATCCTTCCCTGTAGATCGACCTATCTAGCCCTTGCTACGCGAATAAATTGAGAAGAAACTAAGAACTTTCTACGCGGATAAATTGAGAAGAGAAAATAATTGTTCCATGTGATTTTTTTTTTGCTAGTAGAGTACAAAAAGAAAACAAAAAAAAACACAAAATAAATAGTCCTAACAACGGCCTCCTCTGGAAAAGGCGCAGAAATTGATGAGAGGAAAAATGGTCCTAACATTGTTCTTACTTAAAACTTAGATCAGTTATTTAGTTGAAGTAGAAGGATTAAGATGATGTAAATAATTTAAAAGACTAATATGACTATATCAAATCTCCAACACGAAAATAAGACTAATTTGACATACCAAAATCAACAATGGTAAACTCTTACAATATATCTTTAATATATGACCATTCTTAAAAACAAAATTAGTAATTTTTTTTTAATATAACCATAGTCTTTACCACTGTGCTATAATGACACTCGCAAAAATTAAAAGATTGGGTCATATATTTTTTTGCATTCCTCCTTACAAAACTAAATAATATATTTTATTATTGCATTTTTCAAAATTTATGTTTCATGATTTTATCATAAAATTTATACATTAAGATTTATAGAATTGTGTTGCATACTAATTAAAATTCATACTAATTCAACTGATATCATTTTCGTTAAATAGTATATGATAATATATGACAGTATATGATGACAAGGAACCTGACTAACTTCAATGTAAAATCGAATTGGGTACACGAAAAGAAGTCATCCCGGTCTTGAACCTGAGACTTCTCATCTCTCAACCCAACTCTTTTACCATCTGAGACAGGCCTCAATGGCTTGTTTGAGTGGTTAGATATTGGGGATCATCAGCTCACGACAATAATGAATATATGACAACGAATGGAAAAAAAAAAAAAATCACTCATCAACAAAAAATGATCCATTCACAACAAATAATGATTACACAGCATAATGAATGTCCAAAATGTCACAGCAAATGAGGCTGCAAGAAGAAAGAATACAAGAATATTTTCTGCTTCTACCCTTGTCAAAGACACTGGGGAAAATGGACAAATTGTGTATACAAGAAACCGTCATCTCATTCATTCATACAACAAACTCATCTTCTCTATAATTTCTCACACACAAAATCGAACACTGATTCCTGTAGTGACGCTCTCATAGCAACATGTAGAAGTCACCGACAACTCAATAACATCTAGAAGGCGCTCCAATTGTCACTGCTTCGCCTTGGCGTCTGGCTTTCTGAGGGCTTAAACGGTCCTGTTGAGCCGAATGGGTCTGCGTCGTCGAATGATGGGAAACCCCCACCGTAATCAGGTGTGCTGCGAATGGAATCAAACCGCTGGGGGCTGCCAAATGGAGGAGGATCAGCTGTGCTACGCATTGAGTCGAACCTTGCAAAACTACCAAAAGGAGCATCCGCGGCCCCAAAAGGAGCATCCGCCGTGCTGCGCATTGAGTCAAACCTTGCAAGGCTCGGAGGATCAGCTGTGCTTTGCATCGAATCAAACCTTGAAAAGCTATCTCGTGGTGTGAATAATCCGCCGTCAGTCATACTGAAGGAATCAAATCGACTAAATCTGTCGAAGGCATGATCTTCTGGACCTTCACTGAACCTCGGCGAAAAACTAGAGTTGTACATTGGAGTGCTCGGAACAGAATCAAAGAATGGGCTTTTCTTTTCCACTCCAAATACACTTTCAGCACTTGGAGACTCTGTCCTAATAGGGTTGAGACCAAAGTCTCCTGGCCCAAAGAATGAATCATGTAAACCTGTGTCATGATCAGTTCCCTGCAATATTTTGCGAAGTGAAAACACATGAGAGGAGCCCCTAATGATTTAAAAGAACATGGCTGATAGAACAGAATAGTGAAATGGTTTACCTTTGTGTTTATTGAACTGAGACCCCATATGGAATCAGCATCGTCATTATCAAACTTCGCACCCCATGATTGCTCATCGAAATACTTGTCTCCAGATATAGTGGATTCAGCACCACCGTGATCACTGCACCTCATGTGAGTAAGATTTATCCAATTCTACGTCATAACTAAAAGTACTACAGGAAACATGAAAAATGAAATAGCTGAATGTAATAAACTGATTGAACTGTCTTAAAGATGAGAATATAATTTTAGTGTTTGCTGATCCATAAGAGTTATCCACACTGTTGTGTGCAGTTATCTTTTTAAACAAAAAGTCAGCATTAGGCTGCCAGATAGCAATCATTCAAAGAATTGGGATTAAAGCTTTTCTTCTTGTAGTTGTACAGTGCACCATAAGATTACAATCTAACTAATCCAAGGCTAAAAAAGGAAAGAAAACAGCAATATAATTTCAGATGGTAAATTCTGAGGCTACACTCGGATGTAAGATATTTCACGACTTACAATTGCACTTTGAAGAAGAAACATATATTCGTGTAGGAAGAAAAGGGACGAAAAGGTTAATTTTTTCTTTCATTTAGATATTATGGTATTAGAGTAGATTTAAATTTTATGATTTGGATTTTTGAGCTCATAGGACTATAGGAGGTTGAAAGTGAGATTAAAAAAAGCGAGGGGGGTATTCTGGAAAGTTGGTGACACCATGATTTAAAATCTTGGTGTCGGTATTAGTATCAACCAATGGTTTTAGTATTGATTGTCAATATCAGCAATATAGGCCATAACAGCATTATCAGCTGATATTGACTGATATAAAAGGTTAATATCATATTGGGTACCTCAAAACAGTATATGATAGTGCTGATCTTTAAAACCATGGGAGAAACAACTTAGCAACCAAGGAAAAGTTTAAGAAAGGTATCAGAAATAAGCAAAAAACTTATGGTGGGGAAGTGACGAGAGACATGATCATAAATTCTAAATATAGTTTAAGGCAAAAGATGAAGGACAAAGACATTGAAATAGCAAATCAGTGTCAATCGTTTACTAAAATGAGTCAATTTTCAAGTTCAACCAATCCTTTTTTCAAAAAATCAAGTAGATGAATAAGAAATGTAAGTGAAGCATGTTTCTTTTCTCTATCATTATAGAAAATACTATCTAGAATAGATTAAATTCTATTAGCTATGAAATTCTAACTCGAACTCGATTTATAACGCAATTCATTATTTCTATCTCATTGGATGTTGTTCTTTATTCTTTATTTTCTTTTAGTGCCTATTTTTTTTATACCCTCTCATGGATAAATTATGCCTATTTTTACATCTAGGATTTATATATACAACATATACCATATAACCTATACCCAGAGCTAACATAATATAATCCAATTGAGACACTGTAGAATAAGCTAAACTTCTTTTAATGTTTCTTTGAGCTAGAGCCAAAGTAGCTCCTAATAGTACTATTATTATGTCTATTAAAGAAATGAGATGCCTATTAAAGAAATGAGATTCATTATGTATGGTATAACTATGAAAACAAGAAGTCGAGCTACAAAACAAATTCCCGTAGCTACCATAGTAGAAGCATATGTATAAGAGCCGAAATAGTAGTGGGTCTTTCCATATCATCAGCTAACCATGTGTGAAGGGAGAATTGCGCAGAATCCCCTAGAAGAGGTGGCTAAGTGGTTGATAGATCCGGTCTTGAAAACATGTATAGTTACAATAACTATTCGCGAGTTCGAATCCCTCTCCCCTTTTTCTTTTTTCTTGTTGAAGAAATTTCTTTCATTATTTGTTTGGCTTAACCTGTTCTGTAATATTTTTCTTCATAAAGAAAAGTGGCTAGGCTAGGTGGGATAGCCGACCCAGAACAAAAAAAAATTATAAATAAAGTAGATACAAATAAATAAAATTAGCTGAGGGGTTATTGGAATTGGAATAGTACATAGTACCGAATCAAAATAGATGTCCAATAGCAAGTTGATCAGTTTATTCAATAAGAAATAAATGGGAATTGGCGCTTGATTTATTTGGAAATACCCAACTGAATCAAATTCAATCGTTTACTAATTTAATAAGTCAATTTTCAAGTTCAACCAATTCTTTTTTCAAAAGATCAAGTAAATGAATAAGAGTTGTGAAAGTGTTTCATTTGCTTCTCTTCCATGTAAGTTTCATTTTTTTCAGAATGTATCCTAATTTTTTTGCCTAGTTTTTCTTCAGATGATTGATTCAACCTCTGATCAAAATGATAGACCTTGGTTCTATTTCATCTCTTCAATAAGTTTAGTAATGAGCATAACAACCCTATTGTTCTGATGGAAAGAACTTATAATTAGCTTTTCGGGAAATTCTCAAACGAATAATTTCAACAAAATCTTTCAATTTGTTATTTTACTATGTTCAACTCTATGTATTACTCTATCCGTAAAGTACATTGAACGTACATAAATGGCTATAACAGAATCAATTCACTAGCTCGTTATTTAGGACAAATCGATGACATGAAATAATCTATAAAAATTATTCAACACTGTAGAAGGAATTCCTAGAGGGGCCCATGAAATTTTAGAAGTCCGAAGCTTTGATAGAGAAAAACAATTCCGAACGGACTAATTTTGACTATAGATTTATTACTAAAAGACTTTCACCCAATTTTAAACTGTCAAAACAAGAACTTTATGTAAGTAGAAGCTCCAAAAGGAGAATTAGGATTTTTTTGATAGGAGACAACAGTGTTTTCCTCTGGAGGTGGAAAATTCTCCCACCGGGTTTCATCAATTTGCAAGTTCTCTCTCAACTAGTTAAAAATGAAATTGGCTGATATCATGACATGAAGACCCATCTAGATTCAAAATGTTCTAAGAGCTTAGTCCAGTACTAGCATACATATTTCTAATATAAATGTGTGCATATTTCTTAATATCTTTAAGCTTTAGTAATTGAGGGCTAACCATAAAAGATGCAAGAAGATGAAATCAGATTCCTTATTCTGCTTATGAAGTTTCTTGTTCATATTTATCAGCATCAAAAGGCTTCTTCTATACAAAGGGATGGCCATGGAGCATGAGCATATTTTCTAAAATAAGAAGGCACCGGGAGAAGTTTCACTAAAATTTTACAGCTGGTGTGTCAAATTCCTCACAAAAAAAGCCACGGAAAAGATAGGCTGAACTGCCAAGTAGTTTTAGCTCATACACCAAGCAGCAGCCTGCAAAATTTTCTAGACCAAAAGAGAGTCCAGAAAAGAGGGAGGATGATTGAATTCCAATATGGAATTTTGTTCGGTGGTAAAAGGCAGAATATAAAGCCAGAGAACCGCCAAAGTGAACAAATTCATTTTAATAAAGAAAGGTCTCTCACTTGAAAGAATCAAGTGGAATCATGTTAAGTGGCGGTTATACAGATACTTAATTACACTATGTTGTGCTATATGCATAAAGCAGGCATACCTCAGACTTTCTTTAGCATGGGGAGAAAGGTCATGTGTTCCAAACTGCTTTGGTTGAAAGTCAAGGGATGGGCTTTCCAAAGTATTTATTCTGGGACTAACTTGAGGGCTTCTTGCTGAACCATCTTCACTATGGGCATAGGTTGATTCATCTTCAGTGGCATGCTCCTCAGTACCAGAAGGCTTCTCTGCCTCAGCAATAGTTTCATCATTAGAGGAAGTTGAGACTGTTGGTGCCTCATGCTTCCCAGCCTCAGTTTTATTTTCATCGTTGAGGGACAATGGAACTGCAGATACCTCAGCTGCAGAGGTTTTATCTGTCCGAACCGGAAGCGGCTTGGGTTTGGCAACAATATTTTCCACCTCAAGAGTAAGCTCCTTTATGATTGCAAACCCTGAAAGGGGTGATAAGACATTGAAAACCAATCAGTGGTTTCATTTTACAACCAAGAAAACAAGTAACGAAAGGCCAACTTTATTATGCAAGCATTGTAAAATGCATTTGAAACCAAGTTGCATACTCGAATGGATAAGAATTAACTATGCTTTGTGGAGCTTGAGAAACATATATATCCAAATCTATATATATTTTAATTTTTAGGACAAATGAGATAGGCTGAAGGTTAAGAATATTGAAAGAAGCTTTCTTCAAATTTATGTGTCCCTTTCTTAGAAACAATGGTGAAGATTATCCAGTATAAATCTTAACACAAGATCCATTGGATGACTACCGTTGCTCTGGTGGACCCCAGAAGGAAAGAAAAAGTCTGCAAGAGATAAAATTATATCCTCATCTTATGAATATTATGATATGATCAACAAATTCAATGGAACCTCCAATATGCTATATCTTACACACTAATCATCACTCCAGTGAAAAGAAACTTGCAAAAATGCCAACCCACGCTTATTTGTTAGAATATCCCATACCATATCAGACAATATCTGTCACTCCCTAGCATTATTAATATGACAGCTAGCAAGATGACATGTGACTGTCATTTCTATATCAGCCATATCTGTTGGTAGGAGTTTTCTGAGACAATCTAGGCATGCTACAATATATAAATATATAGATCAATAAAAGTAAAAACATATCTATAGGGAGCTATGAATATAAGTTATGTGACTTTGGGGTCTAGGGGTGTCAAGCGGGCCGGACCGGGCGGCCCGGGCCGGCCCGGCCCAGTCCGGCCCAAAGTGGGCGGCCCGGCCCGGCTTCCAATTCTGGAACCCGGGTCTGGCCCACGACCCGGACCCGAGCCAGACACAGCCCGACCTTTTTTTTAAAATTAAAAAAATTAAAAACTCTTAAAAAATTCTAAAAAATTCTAAAAAATCTTAAAGAACTAAAAAATTACTGATCCAACTTATAAAAAATTGCCAAAGAAGTTGTGAAATGAAAACGTAAATTTTTTATTAATGATCCAATAAAATGGATAATGAATACAAATACAATTGAAGTATAAATTAAAAAATTTTAAAATTTATCATTAATAAATAAAAAAAGTAAAAGTCTTCATACATTTTATCATTAATAAATAAAAAATACAAGTCTTCATAGTCTTCTGGAGAATCTTCGATAAGATCATCAATTGTTTTATTTTAACTTTTCTTTTCCACATCCGGTCAATCCTTCTCGCATATGGTCATCTCGATTGCATCCGACGCTAGACGGTTCCTCGAATCAGTCAGCAATCGGCCACCTGTACTAAAAACAGACTCCAACGCCATGAGTAATTTTTTGCAATTTTTTTTGCAAAAAAAACCAACAAAAAGCCATATACCCGTTGGAGGGGTATTTGCAAAAAAAATTGCAAATACCCCCCAACGGATATAATACCCATTGGGGCTGATCGGGGGTTCTGCAAAAATTTTTTTGCAGAACTCCCCTCTCCTGGCCCTAACAACTATAATAACCATTGGGAACTAACCGGGTAGGCCCGGGCCGGGTCGAGTACCCAACGGCTATTATAGCCGTTGGGATTCACTGGCAGGGCAGGGTCGGCCGTGCCAGCGCTCGGGCCCGGGCACGGGCAGTAGACCGCCTTTGGCGGACCGAGGCCGGCCCAGCCATTACCCGGACCCGGACCGGGTCTGGCCCGGGTCCTTCATGGGTCGGGTCGGGCCCGTGCGGGTTGTTGCCCGGCCCAGCCCACTTGACACCCCAATTGGGGTTGGTAATAGATTGAATGGCCTCAACATAAATGCAGAATTGATCAAATATAAGTGAAAATCTATTTCAATGGGGCTTTAACGATCATGTTCTAATGAGAGGGTGGCGCAAATGCAACCTAGAAAAGGAAGCACCCACAAAAGCATGGACGTGGTAATGGAGCTCAACAATAAAGAATTGGATCTGAATAAGATTGAATTTCCAGGTTGGGTACAAGTAGTACATCGGTTAGCAAGGTTCAAGATCAGATGCGGTGTGATTCTATGAATTCCCAGTTCAGCAGTTCCTGATGCCCTCATCTAGCAACAACATGGACTTCATCTAGTATTCTTTGCCATGGTTCTCCAGAAAACACTCACTCAAAAGGCGAAACAACTGCAATGTGATGGAAAAAAGAGAAATGACAAAAGTACATAGCAATGGCCTCAACACTAGAGTCCCTGGTAGGCCCACAAAAATTCCCTCCCAGAGTACCCTGATAGAGTAGGTGCTGATGCATCTCTAACTGCTGTCATTCTTCCATCCTTCACTTTCTCTCTCCATTTCACCCAATATTTACTAGCACAAATTTTTACAAAAAATGGTATGTATTAGCTGGCACCGATCAAAGAAGTGAAATTCCAAACTTCACTCTCTCCATTTTACCTATTATTTACTATACATGCACAAATTTACAAAAAATGGCACATAGTAGCAGGCTCCCTATCAAAAAAGTGAAAGTTGACATTACGGTGGGTGGTGTATCTTTTCCTCCTCAATCATTCCTTTGAAAGTTCCAATTGCTGGCTATTTATCATGCAAGCTTTTGGTGTGAACTGAGAATTACCATGTACATTTAAATCTAACTTTTATGCTTAATCAAGTCAGAAACAAAATTCTCAGAGCCTAAGTGCAGCAGTCTGAACAGAACCCCTAAATTAATGAGTCCCAATCGCTGTCCAGGTTGCTGTACTGGATCTTGGTGCCAGGTTTAATTGTCATGTAGAATTTATGTTCAAGTAGGGTCCTGTACTGGATCTTGGTGCCAGGTTTAATAGTCATGTAGAATTTATGTTCAAGTATCCATAAGACCTACTTGAACCGAACACCTTGTTGCCCCTCGTTAAACAGCATTTATAAGCAACTTGATCAAGCACCTTGACGACCGGTTGATAGAGTGTAAATACTGACCAAAATTTACCCTGGGTAACATGAACGATACAACTGCAACCAGAAAATGCAGTTGGGCGAAGTGTAAGAGTCTATCTATCAATACATCTATCTATTATAGTGATCAGCACGCTTTTGTCACATTTTCATGCCCATATTTATCTATCATTTTTCTATAAATAATGCTGCTCGGGTATTTTTAGTGGTGTTTTGCAGATGAGCTATCAAAAAAAAACTGGACCACAAAAGCGTGCTCTGGAGACTGTAAGATGTGCAACAGGAGACTGAAGGCGAGATGGGATGTTTGGCACTAGTGCTGCTCTACCACGCTCAAAACGGACACCAGATAAATCTACAGTTAATTCGGAGAATTTGGAAGTCACTTGGAACAAAAACGCAATTTTGTTAAGTTCAGGGATTTTAGTGCAATTTGGCATTAATAGCTCTTCTGTATAATTAAATAAATGTTGTGGACTTTTATGTAAAATAATCAAAACCCTAAGTCTATAACTAGCCAAGGCTAGGGTTTTGAGAGGGGAGTTTTTTTCTTTTCAACTGTACGTACATTTTCCAGATCTAAAATTTTGAGGCTTTCACTTTCTCTCTGCATAAAATTCTCGTTCACGTTATTATTTTCGTTCCTGTTTTATTTTGATTGATTCATAAAAAGCATCTCTCCCTTTTCTCTGCATCACAGCAACCCTTCCATCAAAAGAAAAAAAAAGAAAAAAAGAGAGAGAGGGAGAGAGAGAGAGGCTTGGGCGCATCTCTCTGTCACAGGCGCCCAAACCTTCCATCAAAAAAAAAAAAGACAAAAGAGAGGCACGCACCTCTCTCTCTTTCCTTACAGGCCAGGCAAGCGCCCCTTGGCGCCTTGAGTTTGAAGACAGGCGCCCCTTGGCGCCCTTTGATTGGAGCAAAGGAGCCCTTTGGGCGCTCCAGTTTGAAGAGGAAGCCCCCCCCCCCCAAGCAGGTGCAGGTCCACGCGGCCAGTTGCAGAGAAGGGCTACTGCAAGGTAAAGCTTTAATTTTTTTAATTATTTTTTTGTTGTTAGTTTCATTAGTTTAATTAATTAGAGTTTTCAGTTAATTGTCTACTTAAATTTAGATAATTTTAAACTGATTTAATTAGTTTAGTTTATTGTCAGTTTTATCATGAGTAGCTAATTTACTGCAAGCGCTTAGGGGAGATGAACCTAGACTTAATTCTTGTGGACCGAGTCATTCTCCTATTTATGACTGTATGCACACCAATTGACCTACTACTTTTAGGAAATTAATTTCTAGAATAACTGAATTTTTGACAGGCTATATATCGGGGGTTAATGGTTCATGCTTAGAGCTTTATTGCCTTTATGTTATTTGTTTAATTTAGTTAATCTATCTTTGATGGACTATGTAACTGCATAATAGCTTGTGTTTAAATCTAGTGTTCAGAGTTAATGTGCCTCTTAGACATAGAGATTTGGTGTGTATTACAAACTGGTGTGGAGACCAAAATTGACTGCTTGATGCTAGTTTAGGGGATTCGATCCTAAGTGCTTGACTTTTCTTTTATTATAATTAGTTCACATAACTCACAAACCCACAAGATTTTTATCAATTCGCTTATAAGTGCTGAAACTGTAAGAACCACCTGTCCCTGTGGACCGACCCTCAAGTGCTACATCGAACGACCGTGCACTTGCGGTTATTTAAAACGAGGAGACAGAATCTCCCCATCATATAGGCCGCACAGGAGCCTCACCAGGATAAAATTGGGAGGGGGGGATAAGAATGGTTAGTAGTATTGTGACCTTGCACGACTCCCTTACTAGAATCAAACTGGGAGGAAAAAGATTGATAAATATGGTGATCCCAAGAATATGTGGTCAACACACATAAAGAACAGAGAGGCAACAAGGTAAAGATACTAGTCACTTCCTTATCTCTTTCGTTCCAGAACTCTTTTTAACTTGCTGTGATCCAACAGGGAGTACCAGAGTAATAAGAAGTATGGTGGGCCAATGGCTGATGATATACATGCTATGGCCGCTGATGATTTACATGCATATAGACATCAATGTCGTACACTTTATTCACCACAAAAGGTTGTGCAAACACAGTACTTAGCATGTTCAGCTTTCCATGCCTCCAATAAGCACTACTGTACTTGCCACTGCTCCTAGATTTTAAGTTATAGCCATTGAACTAAAATAGTGTAAGGTCCACACAAGCAACATATGAAGGCCAAACATCATCAAGGATGGGGTTAGAGGATTGCTCAACAGGTATAGATAACAGATCAGCCTTCTGCTAGCTTGCAGAATTCACAAAGATGACAGATCGATAATCAAGGCAACTTGACACAACACTTCATATAACAGGAATTGTAGTCATGAACTATTAAATTCTTGCAACTAAACCCAATCTTCCATAACTAGCATCACGGAAGCTTCTGACAAACTTGTAAATTAAGCCATTGTATAGAGTCAAAAGCTAAAACATATTAACATTCAAATGTCAAGTAAACATACCTTCATCATTAAACTTATCCCACTCTTCATTCCAGTCAGCAGCATCTTCTTGTATGCCAGGTTGCCAACCTAAATGCAAGGCAAATTACTAAGAAGAGTAAGCCATATACCATATAAACTAAAGAAGCAAATATAAGCAATAAACAGGTCAATAAAGTGCACCAAAAAACAGCTAAAAAAGAGAAAAGAACACGGTAAACAGCATTTGAGAAAGATTAACAATTATTTAAATTGTTTTGCTTACTCTATAGTCCCAAATCAATAGATTGACACAACACGTACACACACACTCACAACACTTCTTTAGAATACACCTCCACAGTATCATCCTATCTAATTGTTAAAATAGAAATATAATTTATTTAAGAGAAGTATTATGGTACCAAAATGCTAATAAATAGTTTAATGACAAGTAATTAATAAATTAAACATCCCTCAGGGCAAAATGAAATTCATTTTTTGGTAGACCAACAGGGCATGGAGGCTTATCAAGAAAAATGTTCATTTACTTTCATGGAGGATCATGATACATGGTAGGTCCCTAACTGATGCTACAAGTTAGTCCCATCCAATCCAGTTCAATCTGAGTGGAAAAATGGAGAACATTTGGAAACATAGTTGGGAGATAGACTGAATGGCAATATGGAGAACATTGGTAACATAGTTTTGAGAGAGGGGGGCATGGAGAACATTGAGTAACAAAGGGTGGGTTTGGGGGTGGGGGGGGGGGGTGTGTGGAGGGGAGACATTACAATCTCTGCATAACATTTCCCCCATACAATTACATATCAAGATACTGCTGCCTCCAGCATTCTTTGGTTTGTTTACACAAAAGTTTCACACATTTACAAGATTCCTTACTCCCACATTTATGCGCCACATTCCATTGATCAGAAATAGTTAGACGACTTCACCTCACTTGTTTCTTTTAAAAGGCAGGTGGTGGATTTAATTTAACAACAAAATCCTTGACCTGAAACGTAAACTAATGTGGATACTGGAGCAAAATCGGATGTGATTCAATTTGGCTCTTAGCTTATTTTATGCTAATGAAGTTCATCATGAAGAGATTTTAAGCCATTTCCCATCAAAACAGGGTCAACGTCTAAGCCTTCCTATAGAAAATCATATCATGTTACATATCTTTCCTGGTCTCTTTTTGGTTGCATGAGCTTGAAACTGCAGTCTCTACTAAAGCAACACCACAAAAAGGCAGGTGCCTCTACCTGCCAATTGGTTGTCAAGGATCTGGATTGTTGACCAATCTTGCTCATGGTTACATTCAACCCTGAACTTTCCAGCAATTCATAGAGATAGCCACCATGTTGATAAGACTCATGCAACATGTGTTCCCCGAAATAGCAAACTGCGTTTCAAGTGCACCACTCAACCCATTTACCCACCAAGGAGAAGATCCATACAAGGATGAAGGGTTTAATGTTCACTGGTAGTTTAATTTTAGTAATTCGTTTTAATTTGGAGTGTTTAAAGATTAAGTTTTCTTTGTTCATTAGTTGTTTTTATTTGGCTGATATTTATCATAGGTAAGATTGCATAGAATATAGGAGTCAGTTGTGAGGATCAAAATGTAATTAATTTCACTTAAATTCAGAAAGTAATTTATCTTTCCTTTGAGTTACCTGCATTCTATTCATGTTCTCTATTAAACATGGTCAATTCTTTCGTGGAGCTTTCCCAATTCAAGTTGCCCCAAAGCCCAAATTTATATCTAGATGGGAAAAGGCTCAGATTATGAGACGATGATGATATTGGGGACAAAATTAGACTATCAACTAAGCTTATACACAAGCGAATGGCCTTCCGGTCATTTCTAGGACATACTGCTATAAATATGACAATAACTTCTTCTATGAAAAAGAGCATATTTCGAGATGCATAGGCTAATCCGTGATCAAGAATCCACTCTTACAGGAATAAAGGATTCAGACCTGTACCAGCCAATCAAAGAGGATCACCGCAATACTCTCATTATCATATATATAAGTATTCATCTGAATGAACTGGGATATTTGCATACATGATTTGCTGATAATCCTATCACACAGCACATATCTAGCCTCAGTTTCAGATGGAGAACTAGCACTTTAATGCTCGAACCTACGCTCTTAATAGATTTGTATAAATTTTACTCAAATTCATCGCAAAAATAAAGGGGGAATTAAGTACATGATCCACATTGTCAATGTTATTAGCAAGCTAATACTGAATAGCACAACCATTTTATATTTCAACGAAAAACATTTATCTCCCCTTTAACAAAGTAAGCAGGAGCTCAAATTTATCTATTTGACAGAAAAGCAATTATGCGGAGACACATTCTGAACATTAAATACCTCCACCAACCAAAGTGGGTACCTAGAGAAATAAAATATCCCACATCAATGTAAATAAGCTGCGCCCTGATCGATAAGATGTGTTAGACTCGTTAGACTCACCATCTACATTTAGAAGAGAAATGTGAACCAACTAAATTATGATGAACTTGAGTTTACATTCAAAGCACAGTCTAACAATGTGTGTCCCATTCGATATAGTTTTAAGTGCCAGTTTAACAACAACTTAGATTACAACCCTGTTAGCAGCATTACCATGCCATGAATCTCTTAAATTAATCCAATGGCCCCTGCTTATAACTCAGTCTATTTTTCTACTGCACTATTCACCAAAAATGCCTGATTCAGTTATCCTCACTCCACAACTGTAGTCCACCCAACAGATATTGGTTAATTATCCAATATTTACTAAGAACTTATTCAAATTATTAAAGCTGTAGCAGTATTCCTAAAGCTTTTACATCCTAAAGTAGTTTTGTTTAATATTTCCTAAAGTAGACAAAAGACATGTAAATACATCTTTATTACATGTAATGATGCAAATACATCATTATTACTGTTCAAACAAGCACAGAGATTTAGTGGACATTAAAAAACAAACACATAATTGCAAAGGGGGCAGCCAAAGAAGAAGGCACAATCTGATTAGCTTCCAGATTATTTCTCAATTAAAAAAAAAATCAAATGTATCCTGTTGTGACAATTCAGTAGCATGAAGATTGGATGAGAATTAGAATTCTTTAACTGAATATTTACATACTAGTCTTAGAACAGATGGATGTCACAGATGAAAACCACTAGTAATAATACATGGATCAGGATAAAATAGACAATACCAAAGGGAAGCTCAACCAATGAAGTTGGCTTAGCTCGCAATCCATACTGTTTGCATCGTTCATTCAAAGTTTTAACTAGCTCCTCAAGATCAGATTGTATCCGGTCCACACGATCCTGGAAATAAAATACAGAAAATATCTAAACTAATCAAACATTGCACAACAGCAAGTATAGCACACAGAAACCCCACCTGAAGGACACCATCAGCGGTTCCACCTTGTTCCATTTTAACTATTGCATTGTACAATTCCAGTTTCCTCTCCTACAAACAAATCAGATGCATTATAACCAAACAGAAAACACATAAATAACCAGTTACATGAAAAGGATAAAATTGCGATAACTTTCATCACTAAGACCTTTTCTAAGGTAATACAATTGAATACCTGGATATCACGAAATGTAGCCTCGTCTAATGTCAGCTTTGAAGCTACATCACCAACTTGCTTATACTTGTCTTCATATTTTCTCGCCAACGATTCAACCTAAATAAAGTTGTAGATACTAAACTGAGTGAAGAATAACAATGCTAAAGATGCTATAAAACATAACCATGTCATGACTATACCAAAAAGAGAAAGGGTAATGTTTCTGTATTAAAGTTACTGTTTCGAAGTACATGGTAAGCACTTGAATCAGCAGAGATGGAAGAAGACATAAAGTTATGAAATTACAAAACTATCCAATGAGAAGAAAATGGAACATGTGGATCACATATATCAAATATGTTTAAGCACAAATACATTAGCAACAGAATCGTTACCTCATGTTTATCAGCAGATACCCTTTCTGTAATTTCATTTAGCCTGTTGTCACACCGACTTTTGTACAGAACCTAATACACAAAAGAATCAATCATCAATATCAGAAAAAGAAGTCTATAATAAAAGGGCTGTTAGTATTTTTCTAGTTGACATTTTTTTTTTTTGGGTGGGGGTGAATAGTATAAATCTTTTAAGGGATAATGATTCATGTGATACTTAATTAGTTTATTTAAACAATAGATGACCAAAGAAAAGTATAGTTCAATAATCAATGTTGATAGATTCAGTAGACAATAATTCTACCAAGCATAATCATGTACAAACATTATAAACTGGTGCAAGTAATTCCTTCAAAATTATCTCCAGAATCTTATAGTGCTCCCCTGACATTAAATTTAATCGCGATGTAAAGAATTGTTGGAGTAAAACTATACATATCTGAATGAATGTGAATAAGATTTTTTTTAACTCAACATTTAAACAAAGCACAATTGTATACAATCTCAACCTTCGTGTGTGAGAGAGAAAATTGAACCTGTGTACCTTCGTGTGTGTGTGTGTGTGTGTGTGTGTGTGTGTGTAATTCAGCCTAACCTACCTGATTGTGTATGTTGTGCCTGTGTGTGTAATTGAACCTAATCTCCCTTCATATTGTTTTAGCAGGTAAAAGGATATTCTCTATGCTAGAGAATCCAATTTCTACATGCATATACCTAGTATTTAACCTGACCAACCTGAAGTCATTGTTTAGCCAGGTAAAAATGACCCACTCTACAATCAATTCAATCTATAAAAAATTAAGTGTGATAAAGCAGCTATAACTGAAATGAACTAGCCTTTTCATGCAGAATAGTTAAACAAATTTAATAAAATAGTTATGTTACAGAAACAAAATTATTTTTGCAATGTTTGCATTTAATATACAAACTAAAATTTGAAATTTGTGCATGAGTATAAGAAAATTTAAATCCCATCCTCAAATTATCTTGCCCAAACTCACTATCAAATACTAAATAACTAAAGCTAACCCAAGAAGAAGTCATTGGATTATAAAATGTCAGCAAGTTATTGCTGAACAGTCAGTCCACCTGTCTGTGTGCATATTTGTGTGTCGCGCGCGCGTGTTGGATATTCTGGTATGCGAATGAAGAAAAACTATAGCAAGATAATATGAAATAATTTCTCTAAAAATAATCTGTCAAAAGATAATATGAAATGAGTTTCAATGGCTACCTAAACTTATTATCTAACTCAACACATTGATCTTGTTAATCAACAGTTACCCATTCACCAGACATTTTTTCTATTTAAACTTTAATATTTGTTGAATAATATAGCCATACTAACTCCCTATCTCCGAAACACTTCAAAATCCACCACTCAGTAGGGAAATCATTAAGTCCTAAAGCAGCCCTTATTTCAATTTTGTTTTTTCTAACATATCTAATTTAGCCTAATTTAAAGAATACTTTAATTTATCCTCCACGCTCAGCAGTGACCACCTCCAAGCCTCTTCTTCTCTGGGTCTGGGTGTGTAATATGCTACATGCCCAACCAATCAGCAGTACAAGTTACACAACACTCAACAGTCCTAGAAAATCAGTATCTTCAAATCAGCATCAATTTGCCAAGAGAATTTCAACCAAAAGTACTAGATAATAGTTAAAGTGCTTGCTGCAGTGGTGCCACTGTTAGAAGCTGTTCTGGATCTTGCTTTTTTCGATGCTCTCATAGCTCATGGCACTATCTTTTCGATTTTCATAATCAACCATTATTACTTTTTTGAATCATTAGTCTACTTAACTAACTGTGTTCATGTTGAGATTCCAATCGAATCAAGGAATGAATTTGTAAATTAATTTCATATGAACTGACAATTCTAACACATACTTAATTCATGTACTTCTTAGTTTTGCTGCAAGCTTCCTACCTAGTGTTCACTCTCAATTTCTTACTCACCTATTCCTCATTTTAGTAAAAAAAAATACCAAATTTAATATTTGAACCGAAGTCTGCCAGTTATAAAAACATAAAGTTCGTGCATATTGTACAAAACCTTCAGTTCCTATTATTAAGCTTCACGTGTTGATAAACAAGTTGATGGACCCACTGAAACTGGTAACTTGTATGTTCTTAAACCAAATTGATAAAAAAAACAAAACAAAGCCATTATCCCAAACTTTCAGGGTCAGCCACATTAATTCTTTTCTTCCATTCAGCTCTGAGTGAGGGTTATCTCTTCATATGAAGCAAATTGAGTAGCAAGAGCACAAATTTATCAACTGGCTTTGCTTGCGTGACTAATGGATCAAACAGACAAATGATGCTGTACGTAAATGTATAATTGTGTACTATAATAAAACTATAAATTATCTCCCTACTTTTAGAAATGCTAACCACTATACCAATAAAAGGTAAAATACAAGCAAAATCTGCAAGCCACCCAATACCGTATGAGCAGTCGACATCACAGTCAAACAGCATGACAAGGGTAATAGTTAAACAATATATAAATAATACTCAATTGGTTGTTTGAATTATTTATTCAAACAAAATGCAAAACCACAACAACAGAGCTGTTATCTCTACTCTAGAGATAATGACTGGCCTCATTTACAAAATGCAAGACATGTTCAATAATTTGAAATCACAAGAAACCACGAGAAACTTACTAGTTCTTGCATCTTAGTGCGGTAAAATTCAGTCTTCTCTTTAGACTCGAGGATCTCCTTCTCCAAATCTTGAACCTTCCATCAAAAAAAAGGTAAGCATACTAAATTTTGCAAGGAAGTCATAAGAGAAAATCTAAGGTACATCACATCATTAAAAAAGATCAATTAACTAAATAAATTAATGTAGCTAATGCTAATGCTCCAATCTGAATCAAATGAAGGAATCCAAGAACCTGTGCATAAGAAGATAATAAAGTGAAGTAAAACAAATGAGGTAAATTCTAAGAAGTATTTAGCTTCCATGTACCACACCAATTTAACACGTTCAAACTTTTTCAAGGTGAAACAATATAATGATAAAATTTATATATAGTCAGTATTTTCCTAAAAGAGGCATTGACATGAGATGGCTGTACACCCGTACAGTACATATGTGTGTGGTTGCTTTTATTTGTTTATTTATTTTTTTGTGTGTGTGTTGAGGTTGTTGCTCCACACACATGCTAAGAGAGCCCAAATGGAAACTTAAGGGAGCAATGCTTCACAAGGGGTAGTGATGGACAGGGGAACTCGGGACTTTAAGGAGAGCTCGACCAAGTTCAAAGCAGAAGGAACAGAATATGCCTTTTAGTAGAATCCTCAGCGAGGAGAGGTCTTTCCAAATAGTTCGATGTACAAGCAATGAACTTCTTGCATATGTGACTATAATTATCATTTTCTAGGTTTTGTAACAGAAAAAAGATAGAAACAAAAATTGGCGGGTTGGCCCATTGGTAATACCCCTCCCTCCCAAGGGGGAGGTTCCAAGTTCGATCCCCAGAGTTGTCAAATGGGGGATTTAATTTGGGTAATTAGTGGTGGGTGGGTGTGTGTGTTTAGGTTGGAGGTCACCCTACATCCTGTTTCTAACACACAAAAAAAAGATAGAAACTGAAAACGTGGCAAATAGAGGTATGCTGATAAGGTGAAAATATCGTAAACCTAGAAAAAATCAAGGTGTTGAAAATGAATGGTTAATCTTGGAAAGTCTTTACCTTCCGAATGGAATTAGCTGCAAGTTACAAAACTAATTTGGAAAATAAAAAACTGCAACCTCAGAATATTTGATGTAGGAAAATAAAGGGTCATCATGATCATTGCTTATAAACAATTTCAGAGAGCATTTATCCAATTCAGCTTTTGTCTTGAGTTTGCAACGGCAGTTGCAAACCTACTTTCTTACAAAGTGGAGAAAGAAAATCTTATCCTTACTTCACAACAGAACGTGCACTTTATCCACCAACAACAGAAACACCAAATTTTCCACCACCTCACCGTATGCCCCTTTCCATTGCAAAAGTAGGACATCATGGTTTGAATTTTCTAGCCATCTATTAGCAAAGATAAATAACGCTCCTGGAAGAGACCCCAAGCTCAATAATTGCGACAAAAATGATTAGAGTTTTCTTGCCAAATTGGGGAGAAAGTGGGACCACCTTGTTCATTCAGAGAAAAAAGACAAAGTTTGTTGTTTATGACTGTTTTGACATTCGTAGACATGTCTAATATTTTATTTAGGAAAACAAACATATGGAACAAAAAAAGTCTCATCAATTTTCTTTTGATCCTTAAGCAAGGTTGACGAAAACAAAAGAACACTAGATTAGAAAATCTGAAAAATGAACCTGAACCTGATAAACTATAATGCTTGAATGGTAGGAAACCTAGACATCTTAGTGTGTCCGGCTCCCCAAATGGGCCTTAGAAGTTTACAATGGGCCAACAAGTTGATATGCATGAATATACAACGTGAATCAAACGTTGACATCCTTACTTCTAGGCGAGATGACCGCATAGTGAGCTCGCCAATGGAATTATCGCTTAGTTAGACATCCAGCCCCCTCTATCCACCAAATTGAAAGAAGATGATGTGACGAGGGGGGGAACATCATTGGCTACCAGTCAACTCTGCCAATCTCCCTCTTTGATCTGCGACCATTAGACCTCCAATTGTTGCTGACATGGCAATGTGTAGAAGGGAAGTAGATAGAATACAGAAAGAAATGAATTAGGTTTTGAGTCTTTTGACTAGGAGTTTAGCCCTGTTCTGAATCTTAAAACCAATAGATTGGGTAAGTGATAAGAAAAGGACCCAGCATCAAGCACGCCTAATCCTTTCTGCTCCCCTTTTCTGTTGCGGTGTTGCCCCCTTCCCTCCTTCTGCTTTAGACCTAGTGGGTATGCAATGGACACAGGGCTGTAGCAAACTGAGGGCGAGTAGAGAAGATCAATTCACAGATATTGCCTCAGTTTGGCTTACTTTTATTTATTTTCCTCTTCTTTTCTCATTCCCTCTACTTTTTGCATATCATCTTTTCTCTTATTTCGTCTAGTGGCTGATCAGCCTTCTACTCTTGCCGTTTTTACTACCTTGTTCATGTGAAAACCTTATATCTTCATGCCTAATGAAGGTAGCATTACTTTTTCCTACTTCAGCATGAAATAAAAATTTTGTAGAGTGTCCAACAATCTCTACTAAGATAATGCAAACTCCTTGAAAATCACAGAATAATGACATGTTCTCCTAGTGCTCTCCAAATTGATCCTAGCCATCCATGTCCTAATATTATCTACGTTCAGGATCCCAACTATAATAACTTTTGTTTAAATCAATTACTCGTATCCCTACAATCATAATAGCTTTCATTAAATTAAACCTACTATATTTCTATAATTCCAGTTGTATTTTGCAAAGCTTATTTAAGACTCATCTAATTATCTCGAGGATCATATAAAAAATTGAAAAATAATGTAAGAAACTTTTGAAATTCCACTTATATATAACTCTTGCAAGGGATAAAAACCACGTACTTTTTGCACGTGCCATAGATCTAGTAACAAGATTTTCATAAGGGAGCTTAAGAGGCTGGCTAGAATTTCTTCCATGTGCCTACTTGTGGAGTGCATCTAATTCTCCCTTCTAATTCTAGTTGCCAAAATCACTCTCTTTCTGAAAATGTGCCTGTGCAGGCATGTGTGCACGCTCACATACACACAAACAAAATAGGAAACCAAGAAAAAGGATACAAATTCAAAAAATTGTTAAAAGCTTCAGTTGAATCCACTAAAAAATATGGGTTTATTTAACCTTCCATGATGCGAGTTTAAGATTGATCCATATCTTATAGTGAATCCTTCGTTGCTTACATAATCAGAGTACATCCCCCTTATAATTTGTTGCACAATCTAAACTCTTCCTCCCTATCTTATTGTTATGCGGAAGCTAGGACCAGAATACCTAATTGTGATCGTGCTCGTAAAATCACAAAGAAGAGAAATTAAAGCTCGAGAAGCAAAGAGACATGATATTTTACATTATGTATCCAATCAGACACGGTGTCGGAAAGAGTGTCACTAATCAAAAGAGAGAATTATAAGATAACAAGAGATGACCTCTTCTTCCTCACCAAACCTCTGCAATATAGACAGAACTCTCGACAACCTAAAATACAAAAGGCTCGCGACACTCCTACAAATTTTTAAGACTACTATGCTGCTGATACTTTAAAGAGAACCCTTAGTCATCATCTAAGACTTCTAATCAACAGCCGTTGAAAACACTTAATCTGAAGATTATATTTGTTGTCACCACATTAGACTCAAACTTCGAACCAGAAAGGATGTGCTGCCGCTTACAGTTGAGATAGTTGAGATACATGTTGGTTGTTCTTTAATCACTAGGAATAGAAACCAATTAACAAGCCATGTGCTGTAAGAATCCTTCCATGAATTGGACCGGAGTTAACCCAATAGGGCCCAATCAAAATTCATGCATATGAGTCCAAACCACAATTAGGGTTGACCACTAATCAACAACCATCCAGGAGATGTTAGGTCGGTCCCATGAATTTGATGCAAACCTCAACAATCCCCACCTTGACTCCACAGTTAGAGCGTAGGTGGGCCTTCAGTTCTACATGGTGTTTATCTCCACTAGAGAGGATGGGCTAGAGTGTGCCATGCTCCTTGCAGAAGAGACTTGCATGCTGAAATCATTAATAAAACGAAAGACTTGGTAACATCGAAAAAGACTTCGTAAGGCTAACAAAATAGGTCACCTTAGTGGACTGTAGAGAAGTGAAAGAGACTTGGTACAAGCTAAGAAATAGTCCGCTTTGGAGGGCTGTGAAAGGAGTGAAAGAGACTTAGGGCACAATCCCCCTTGGGTGAAGTGAAAGGGATTCTTTGTGCTCGATGGAATCCAAGCTTGGAGTTTGTTGGAATATATCTTGCATGTAATCGAAGTGGGGATCCTAGTCGAATTAATGAACTGGTAAAATGAAAAGGTGCGAGGTTAATCCCACCTCGAATAGAGAGGTTATCGGATATAAACTAAGATTGGACCTAAGACTCCATAAGAGGTCTCCCCTTTGATATAAAATAAGATTGGACCTAAGACTCCATAAGAGGTCTCCCTTTTAAGTCAAAGTGGATTTCAATCTTATTAACTAGTTCATCTAAATTCACCCCTCACCACACCCTTCCCATCCTCATTCTACATCTATATTTCATTTTCCAGGCTTTTAATGGCCTGCTTGGCAGATCCTAGACCCGTAGAAAAATACTCACTAGGGTTTTCTGCTTTCCCTATTTTGTTCCTCTTTGTTATGTATACTCAAGACATTTAACCATTTGGACTTCTCTAATCTAATTTCCGGTCCCTCACAAAGCAAGATCCTTTATTTTCCTTGGTTATCAAGCTTTGTGTAATTAATAATAAGCTTGATGGAACTTGGTCTTCAAAATGAAAGCTTTATTTTCTCATTTTCAGTCATTCAGAACCTCCTTCCTTTATCACCAGCCAAAGAAATTGATTAAGTTCTTTATCCTACTGGTTCAGCAATAACTTTGTTTTGGCTAAATTTCAGTAGATTACCATAAACTTTAAGGTCGTGTCAAAAAATTATCATAAACTTGCTTTATTATTTGTAACTCCCATGAACATTATTTTTCTTGATAACCCCTGGATGGTTACAACATAGTTAAAATATAGTTTTATCATTTCTTACATCTTTACTATATAAGAAGAAAAAAATGAAATGTTTTGCAAAAAGGAACCCCCCATCAGTGGCAGAGCAAGGATTTCAAAGATGGGGGACACAAAATAACGAGTCGGGTCTAGAGTACATGAAATCGACCGCGTGCGAAGCCACCAATGTCATCACCGGCTCTCCTGCCGCAACAGAACCTTAACCAGCACGTGCTTCGTAGCCCCATTCTTTCCATTGACCTCCTGCCTCCACACTTTGACCGTACCATCCGCGGACCCAGTGAAAACGAGCCCGTTGAATCCGAGGCCACCAAACTGACCGCGTCATCATGGGCGCTCATCAATTCGAGACACTTATCTGAGATTCTCCACACTTTCATAGTCTTGTCCCACGAGCCCGAGTATAGGACTAGGAGGCTCACCTCCTCGTTGAGGCTGAGGCAGGACACAGCGTTGAAATGCCGCAGCCATACAGTGTTGCAGTGCCTGCGCACTTCGATGCAGATTGAGGGGTTGATAGAGCTTTTGAGGAAGTCTTTTAACATGTAGAGAGTCCTGACGCCCTTGTAGAGTGCTGGGTCCTTAGGCAATGACCTTCCATATGTGAATCTTGCCGTCTTGGTGGCCGGTGAAAATTCTCTCGCCAGAAATGATAATTGCCTTCACTAGATCGCTGGCAAACTTGAACCCAGAGTACTCCATGCGGTTCTTCCAGACGCGAATGTTCTTACTATCAGATACGCAAATGTTGTTACTATCGGATTCAGTGTATTAAATATTGCCGAAGATGACGACAAAATAGAGATGACCCTCCTCGCGAATCAAGGATCCGGCGAGCCCGATCGAGAGCTCGTCGGAGAGAGAGGCAGCGATGGCAGTGTTGTGGGTCCACAGGGACTTGACGAAGGGGGAGGTCGCAGCGTTCCAAGGGGACATGTTATAAAGGTGAGACCGTCTCCACCGGGTCGTGCCCGGCTGGATCCAACCCCAGCGGCAGGCCTGAGGACACAACTCAAAGGCCTAAAGGGTATTCCAGCGGCGCGCCGGGACACCCCTGGCTCCTCCACTGCCCCCCCCCCCCCAAAAAAAATTATAACATAACATATTTAAGGGGATAGCAAAATGAATTTCTTCTTCAAACACTCCTATTGCCTTCAGCCCCTTCTTAACCATGAAACCCAATCCCATAATTTAAAACCAAAAAGGGGCTTTTAGATGCACCACCATTAAGTCTTCCGTATCTTGGCACACCCATTTCAAATCTTTGAACTTTGATATCTCCCCTTAAATACCCTAAGTTATATTTAAAAATTCATTGTTTCTTTAGTTTGGGATCAAATATGAAAGTTTAAGAGTTAAAATGACTCATTGACTTTGATCATTTTAAGAAAAGACTCATTATCCTCATTCCAAATTATGCCAATTTAAAGGAGGAATAAAGGCAAAAGAGGATAAAAATGTTTTTGGTTAACCTTATTATTCTTCTAATCATACCTTAACCCAACTCATGGCTTGATCCAGATTTCATTTTCCAATTTTGCACAGAATAAAGATTAAATTTAAAGAATACCTGACAATGAAGCTTGGCTTAGTGGCAACGGGGTTAGGTCGGTTATGGCAAGTCCTAGGTTCAAAAGACTGGGCTACAAGCTTTGTTCAAATAAAAAATAGGTAAGTATCTTAATGTTTCATGCTGATTTCTAAAAAGAATATTATCATTCTTGTGATGGTCCAAATCTTTGTTTTGAGTTCCAAAAAAGTTGTGTTTGGATCTTATAAGAGAAAGGAAGGGGGGAATGGGTTTGAAGTTATACTCCTGGTAGTTATGGAAAAAAGGGGTTGGAATTTGAGTTTCGGTGGCTTAGATAATTGGATTACGCGTTGAGAAGGAAGATGAGCAAGGATTTCTTTTTTTTAAATTAACAAATATTCTCCTGAAGATTTTTTTTGAAAAATCGGTGGCTTAATCATGAAGAATTTTGTTTGCAAATCTGATTAGGGATTTAAGATAACTTTAAACTTATGAAGGGATATACCAAATTATAAAGATTTATGGGAGGTAGGTCAAACTAATAAAGATTTCATGGAAAAATATCTAAAAACACTATGGTAAGTTTTAAAAATAAAATTATATATTTAAATGAAGAATATCCCGCAAAAGGTTATTAAACAAGTAAAATAATAAACCTTTGGGATATCGCTAGGTAAAATAATTATCAGTGGAAAGACATAATTTGGAAAAAAGTATCAAAAGATCATATCTCTTAGAGAATTACATTTTATAATTAATAATAAAATCCTTAATTAATTAGTAAAACAATTATCAATGGTGATAATTTTTGTTTTCACAAATGATTAATTAAAATAGTTATTATTTTTAATAATTTTAGATTAACTCTTGGAAAAGTATTTTTACTACTAATAATTAAATAGTTTTATGCTGTTAGTTTTTTTGGACAAATAACTTTTTTCCAAATTTGTAAACATGATTAATTTTCAATGGCTTCATAATATCTCTTGGAGAAATAAACTTATTGATGGTTAAAATATAAATAGTCAGGTTTTCTATTATTATTATTATTGGAATATGAAATATTTTAATATGTTTTATTACTCATTGTTAAGCTAAATGGTGATTACATATTTAATAGTCTTATAACAACTCTCAAAGAAATATCTTTTATTAGTAATAATTAAATATTAAAAATTATATATTTTTTTAAGTAATAGTATCATGAAAGATGTGAGGAATGATTCATTTAGTGGTAATAAGAATTTTAATTTGTTATTATTTTCTTATAGATCTTCAACTTAAAAATTGTTAATTGTTGAGTTAATGGCATTATCATCACAGAAAGGTCATATTCGGCACATAACCAATTCTTTTATGGAGGGTTGGCGGAGTGCAGTTTTTTAAGGGAAAATGAGGGGAAGTTCATGGGAGTTTTGAATAATAAAGCAAGCATGTCTTTGGTAGCTCGGCGGCAGCCTTAAAGTTCCCAGTAGTTTACCCTAATTTAGTGTTTTTCTCATGGAGGGTTTATGTATCGTCTCATCCTCGTTCATTCATGGACCTCTTTCCTTTATCATCAGTGAACTCAACTATATGTGCTTTTTACTCCTAGTGTTACTAGCCAATGACCCCTTCTTCTCGCCTTCCTAAAATCTTCTCCCTATCTTTCTGCTTATTCCATATCTTCACCCAAAACGGATGATGCATGATAAAATCTTGTCATTTATGACCATATTTGATGGAACAATTTACTTTTCCATTGATTGAGATGGTTGTTTGTGCAATGGTGAGCTACAAGCAATTCAATGATTATTGCACCTTCACTGTTCCTATTTGATCAGTTATAAGACTTTCTATTCCAACAGATACCAATTCTTCATCAGCAAAGGTTACATGAAAGAAAAAGAAAGCCAATAAGCGATCCGCAAGGTTGTCTGATGTTTGACACCTCTTTTGCCACAATGGCTTTTAACTGAGACACTACTTCTCATGTTTACTGCATCTGTTGGTCTCAGATGCTGTGAATATGAGAAAGCAATTGGCCACAAGGGAATGATTTACAGTTTTCACGGCAACAAGAAGAAAAAGATGAGCTAACAAGGTTAGTAGTAAGAAGTAGGTGCAAAAAAAAAACATTTATTATTGTCTATTGCTCATCCGTTGATTTCAAACATTGAGAATATGAGAAAACAATTGGCCATAAGGGAATGATTTATAGTTTTCGAGGCACAAAAAGGAAGAGATGAGCTAATAAGGTAGAAGCCAGCACCACGTGAAAAAAAATTACTATTCTCTATTGATCAGAAATCTACTAATGCTAGCTTTGATTTACAACTACCTCGTCCACTAGTGCATCAATAAGTTCTAGCTGAAACATCTGATGAAGGCAATAAACTGTAAAACAGATAATAATTAACGGTACAGATACAATCAAATGATGACAGATTTAATTTGAAACCATGGAATCTTGTCCTACGCTACTGCTATTCAGCTACTGACAACATCTGTAATATAGCATGTATAATATTAAAAAAAATGAAAATAGCAATAGCAATAATTCACGAGAGAAAATACCCTTTTGTCTGCATCTGTTGCTTCTTGGAACTTTGAGTTAATTGCTTTCTGCTCCTCCTCGCTGAGTTGGCTCACCAGTTGCTTCTCCAATACTGGTACTCTTGCCTTCTGTTGTTGAGGCTGCACTGGTTCCTCGGGAAGAGATGGTAATGGAGCTCGAGGTGGCTTCATCCCACTAGGAGGCATTACAGCCCTTGCACGAGGAACTCCTTGGTGAGTCAAACCTGGACCAAAGACAACAAGGGATCGCATTGCTGTTCAAAAAAAAAAGTATCTAGCAGAACACGGTTCAGCATTTCTAACAGAAAGGTGGTTTCTGTTCCTTGGGCAATCAAATCAATATGCAGCAGAAAGATTGCATTTAATGAATGATGGAGAAAATACCAGGATTTTGCTGCAAAGCAGAACCACTGTAAGCACTTGAATGTTGACCTGTAGACAGCAACAATGTCTCATCGAACAGTAGACTATTTGGAAGAACGGCTGGAAGTGGGCGCCCTTCACGGTACCGTTCCATCAAATAAAGGGCAGTACAAAATTCTTTCAATGAAAGCATGCTATCATTATCCTGGTCAGATAAGTCCCAGACCTGCTTTAAGACCTCTGAGAGATGCAGGAAACAAATATTATTATAGAGAAATAATATGTGCATTTAAATAAACAATATAAAAGTTAATTATCACTTTAAATTTGAAATTGCACCTTAAGCACCTTCCAGACAAGACAGTATAACAAGAAACAAAAAATGAAATTGTCAGACACATTTATCAAGTTAACAGTAATAATCCAGTGTGATTGAAACCATTCAGAAACACAAACAAAGCAGGCCATGGGGGGAATAGTTACTAGAAACAACCAATATTCTCATTCATGCAAACATGATGGTGAAGCACTTAAGCTAAGTTTTACTTATTTAGATGATAAAAAGGGTAGAAGATGTTATGCATGAGATTACACAAGTCTCATGAATGAACCCAAATCTCTATAGCATGCCTTGTCGGCTTTCACACTTCTCTGGATTCGTTCTTATTCCATGCAGAATTTAAATTGCTCGTGATTGCATGAAATCAAACCAAGTACCAGGGAGATAGGTTCTGTACTTGCTACCTAGTCTTCTAGGTTCTACAGCAAGCCCCCTTCTTGCAGATTGTTTTACTCCAAGGATTTAGAAGAAATCCAAAAGGCTGTCATCGATTTCACAGCAAGTAATTTAAAATTTTTGGTCGAAATTTTCGAAGGGCCGTTCCCAATTTAGAGTTGTGATCCTTAGTGAAAAAAGGCTTTGATGATAACTACGATGATGATACAATGATGAAGGCATCCACCATATCTATCATTGACTTCAACTCAGTACATGAGTACAGGAAATTCAAAATCCAAAGAACCAATCGCCAAAAGAATGTCTACCTCTGGGTAATCTCCAACTAAGGAATAGATTGCGAGCTTCTGGTCCAGTAATTTTTCCATCTCTGTCCTTGTCTACCTCCACAAATACTTTAGCATACTTCTGAATATTAGAATGAGTAATTTTTGGCCAAGAAAGTTGAGGATCAATGGAAGCAGGAGTAACGGGTCCAACAGACACATTAGAAGTAGCCAATGCCAATGAGCCCTGTACAGCATCCAGTTGATTTTGCTTAACCAGTGACTGGCTTTGTAACTGACTGCCACCATGAGGAAGGGCCAACGTGCTTTGCAGAGGTTGAGGTTGACCTGGCTTATTAGGATTCTGAGACCCATAAGTAATGTTGGATGAGTTGGGAAAACTGCCAGAAGAAAAGGAAGATGTCGAGGTTTCCCGCTTTGCCTGAGAATTCACAGAAAAACTGTCCCCTCCAAATGCTGAGTGAGATGAGAAGCCATTGCCAGGTGGAACCGATGCCCTTGAATCATTAGCAACAGGTTGAGATGATGGCAAGAGTTGGTCCACAGGTTTAGGCTGAGCTAAGGAAGAGATAGCAGGTATTTGTGGCTTTGCAGTTACTACAGAAGCCATTCCCAATTGTGCCAGCCCTGATCCATCTTGATTTACAGGAGCAACCCCTCTATTAGGAAGTTGTGAAGTAGGCCCTGCTGCAGTCCTACCACCAAACCAATCTGTTGATAAGTTTGGTGTATTTGAACCAAGAAAACGTGGACCAATGACACTAACTCCTGCAGAAGGTCCTTGCCCAACTCCTTGCATTGGAAGTGAAGCAGCAGGCGGTGTGCCCTGAGGTGGCCTCATCAACTGATTGTTTGAAGAGGGGGGAAATTGCTGATTCATACCCATGTTTAGAGGTGCTTGTTGTCCCCTGGCACCAAGATTTTGGAAAGTATTTGCTCCCATAGCACCCATCTGTGCAGATGATGGCCGCATCGCATTTGACTGGCTTGTAGGAGTGGCCATGGAATTCATCTGAGCTGAAGGAGCAGCCACAGGATTTATCTGTGGTGCAGGAATTTTAGCTGCAGCTGGACCAAGTGCTGCCTTCACAATATCTGGTGTTAGTTCTCGGCCACTTTGCGCCACTGTCACAAGTCTCAATGCATTGTAAAATTCTGGACGACCAAGATAACCAGTTTGGCTCTGATTTGCATACGTCCATATCTACAAGAAACAAACTAATCTGATAATTATACAGCCTCACATATAATATATCAGACCTCAGCAATTAAACGAAACATGTCACGAGTAATGACACAAAGAAAAGCTTTCCAGAAACAATAACAAGTCACACAGAATATATCCATGGATACAAACAACATGACATTATCAGTTTGATAATGAGTTCCAAAATCTAGTTATACAAGTCAAAATAAAAAGAACAAGTTACAGTAAACAATATTCATATAGACGACCAAGATTCCGGAGTCAACTGTATTCCCAGTTGCGATTAAGGAGCCTTCATATTTATAAGATTTTTCCGCTGAGATTAGTAAGGCAATGGAATGCCAAAAAGGCTATCTACATGAAGTCATAATGTTCATATTCTATAATTGAGAAAGTCAACGCCAGAGGCTACCTCGACGAAGTTAAAGACAGAAATGAGCAACTCTTTGGTAAATTCAGCTTCACGTGCTAAAGTAGCAACTGAAATCTAACCTATAATCATGCATTCAACCTGATTCTACATCCATATGAATAATAATATTGCAACCACAGAACAAAATACACATTTATGGAAAATTAAATACACCATGCTGCCATTATTTTTATTATTTACACATAGATCACATTTTTGTTCTCTTTTATGAGAGGAATGTTTGGAAAATATACAAGTAACTGGCCAGTATAACTAATTATGTCTCACTGTGCGGCGTGGTAAATTCAGAATTCTTTTCTTGCTTCGTCATATGACACATAGGTCATTGTGGAAATTACATGCAGAAGGGTCTGCATCCATGCCCTTAACCAATGTAAGGTCAGACTGAGGCCATCCTCAAATTTACATTCAATCGGAAGCTGATCGTCATGATGCAGCTCTCTTATCAAAAGAAGCATCATAGTATACTATCACCTGTCAACAAATAACCTCTACTCGATTGATGCACATCATAATCCGGTATTTTTCTAAACTAAATTCCATTAATAAAGGCAAGCTAACTATGAATTGACGTTAGAGCAAAAATATACACTTCCAAGACATTAGAGCAAAAGTATACACTTCGACAAATGACTGCAAAACGAAGGAGTGCTTTCACCATATATAACAGCAATTACACACAGTAGTTCTGTGCCATTTTCTCTTGACTGGAATGGTAAACTCGACTTCATTCTTCAAATCAGTAGAATCTTAAACTAGATCTACCATTTACAAAACAAAAATACTAAATTCTCACTAAAAAGGTAAATCAAAACTCTACATACTTCTGAAAGCAGTGTAATCGAGACTTCTATAACTCATGGGACTTTAAACTGGATCTACCATTCACAACGAAAGCATAGAATCCAATTCCAAAAGCAGTATACTCGCCAATTACACTCAAAATATACTAAATTGATAGAATTAAGGAAAAAGTTCTAAACCCAGTGTCATCTTAAGTTGGATCTGCCATTCACAAGTAAAGAGTAGCTGCACTTTTATAAGTAAATTGCCAGAGAACCTCCGATTCCAAGCTCCTACAATTCTCACACACGAAAAACCAAAAAGATGCTAACTTCTCAGTACACTTCATTTGACGCCACCAGAGATTGCAATATCCCCAGAAACATAAGATTTCACATCAAATTGATCCATTTCCAACCAAATTCTCCAAATTACAGTTGAAGAGGCGCACCTGAGCTAGGACGTGTTGGGGCAAATTCGATCCTTGAAAGAAGGCTACGGCCTCAA
Source organism: Agave tequilana (assembly GCA_038442645.1). Taxonomy (NCBI): domain Eukaryota; kingdom Viridiplantae; phylum Streptophyta; class Magnoliopsida; order Asparagales; family Asparagaceae; genus Agave; species Agave tequilana. The sequence continues at coordinate 1,837 of JAVJIF010005066.1, read as the reverse complement.
CTCCGCTGATTCTGCCGTCGTGATCCAAACCCCCGCTTGAAGTATGCATCAAACAAGTTCATGTTCGGCCCTTGAAACTCCGAGATCAGAGACCCAGAGGTCGAGTCTGAGATCTAATTTTGACGAGGGCCAGGAGATCTTGGACAGGCGTTGGATTTGTCGCTGGGGAATCGAGAGATTCTTCGTCTGGGAGAATGATCTCGAATCCCTCGATCGATCGAGGAGAGAAGAGAGGGGAACGGGGAGAGAGATTTGGGATTTTTGGAAAAAGAAAAAGATAAAACGAACAAATTGAATGTGTATATGAGGTGTGGCTAAATTACCACCATTTTGTTTTGGTAATAACGAATTTGCCCTCCCACAGTTTAAGGCACAGGGTAAAGTGTTGGAGTGGCCTGTAAAATTACGGCACTCGAAAACAGCCAGCGGATTTCTCCAGAAACGAATTTTTCATTTTTATCCTTTGATTTAAAGGGTTTATTTTTCTTCTTCAAGGTATAAAAACAGAAGGGGGAGGTTTTAAAGTGGAAAAGAAAATGGTGTAACATTTATGCAGGAAAGAAATCTAAAATATTTAGAATCATGGAGTTGGAAATCTTTTTCCACGGTTTTTGTTATTTGCAATGGAGACCCTTTAGTTCATCAAAAAAATTTGTTTTCCCAGTTTAACTGTTGTGGTCTCATCAGAAATTCTCTAGCAACTCTGAGAAACTCAAGAACGGAGATTGAGAGTATCCGAAAGTCAGCTACAGGAAGTTGGAAAGCAGGTGTTCATTAGTTCGTTGGGAAAGAAAGAAAGAGGATCGTTGGATTGGTTTAACAGGAGCTGTTGGATTTCTCTTTTGAAGGAAAGAGAGCGGGTCTTAATGTGGAGCGGGTTTACGCAAACCCGCTTACCACTTTATCCATTTTCAACTAAAACAGGTAAGTTGTTATTACGGTGGATCCGGGTTGGATTTCAATCGAACGGGTAGACCCGGGCCTATTGGTGATTCAAATACCTAGATACCAACAGATATCCTTTCCCTTTCCCGTTGTAACACCCCCTCTCCGGAATATGTACTTAGATACGTATTCAGATTTTTAGATCATATTTTTGATTTACTTCCCATATTTGTTTTTTTGTTTTATAATTATTTATGCGATTGTTTTTCATTGGATCCGGATTCGTGAACTCGGAGTCAGCCCTAGTCTGAACCGATGACACGATCCTAGTGTGTTACTCGATTTGGTTTTTTCGGTAGACAAATTTGACTGGTTTCAGTTTCAAATATCGTTTCTAATATTTTAGATTTTTCAAGATTTTCTGAAATTTTTCTGAATTAAATTGCAAAATCTTCAAAACCGGTATTGACCAGTATCGTTGGTCGATTCTCAGATTTTTAATTTACAAATGGAGTTAAATTCTGAAATCCACTTTCATATTGTATGTTAAAATCTCATTTTCTACTCTAGTGCATTTGTGGGGATTTTTCTGAATTTATCTAAACTTGACCAGATTTGATGTCGACCGATATCACCAGTTGATTATAAGATTTTAATTTGAAAACGTGATTGAATTTCTTAAAACTGATTTCATATTGTTCCTCAGAGCGATGTTTTCTACCTCTGGGTATTTTTGAGAATTTTTTTGAATTTCTTGAATTTTATCGCATTATATTGTTTAATATTTTAATTTGGGTTTTCTCGCTCTTAAACTTGCCACGTGGAGATACACCGATCACCCACAAATATAACACACACACACACACACACACACACACACACACACACACACACACACACATATATATAGATATATATATATATATATATATATATATATATATATATATAT